>WOVY01000534.1:0-54168 GCA_013436015.1 Rhipicephalus annulatus | reverse complement strand
TCACCCCATTGTGGTCCCCGACCACAGTTGATTCATCCTCTGATTCAACGCTGTGTTATCGCTTGCAGTCAGGTATGCTTGCGCAAACCAGCTGGTGTTTCTGACTTGGTGTCACACCTTGGGAGGTCATGGCGGCACTCTCACTGATGCTTGTTTCGTTTCTTTTAGCACCTTTCGACGCGGCGGGCTGCGCAGCACCCGTCGGTCGCCGATACGGCAGATACCTTTTCGAGTCGTCTGACGTCTTGAGCAGTGCTGAGCCGTAATATACACAAAAATAATTATAAATGCAGACAGAGCTACAGCCAGGCAGCGAAAGCTTCGTCGTCTTCTTCCATTGGCCCACACGCAGTGTATTCAGACATAACTCAGCGCTGTGTTGCTCTAAAACTCTTAGCAGATCAAGAACCGTCAGTCCTCTTTTGGGTTAATGGTGTCTGTTGTAGATCGCATTTCATTACATTTGTGGAAAGTACTTTATTATAATATTCAATAATTAGAGACAATATATGTTCTGGCACATCTTATTGGTCTCTATTTGACGTTTTTATACAGAATTGCTTGGGCAGTTCGTAGCTTTGAACTTCGTCGGCCGGGCTTTGTTAGGCTATAAATTCCGGATTTCCCATTGCTTGTTAGGCCGCACAGTTGTAGAGAAAAATATAAAGCAATATAAAAATAGATTGCCTGGGTGGCAGTGGCGTGTCCGTCCTTTCCCGTGCAAAGCTTCCCGCTACTTAGTGCTATAGCTTCCCAATTTTTTTATTTGAGTTTTTATGGCAGAGGTTTGTGAGTATGCTGGCGCATACTCACATCATGTCCCATCATGAGAAATTGTTGATTCATGATTTAGATTGAGTCCACGTTTATACAATTGTTTTCTTCGAAATTGGGACTGTTTTAGGTACACCTGCCAGCAACATTCTCTTTTCAATGATTTTTCAAGTCTTCAAGACTCTACCCTCCATCAAAAATTGTCCAAATTTATTTGTTTTTCTATGAAATACTAAAAACAAGATAGCAAAAAGAGATTTAGATGATCTAAAGGCACGGAAGGCACCCAAGCTGTTCCACAAACAAGTTGAAGCGCACAAGAGCAGTCTTCGAAACCCTCTGCACAGTTGTGCGCAAAGTGCAGCTTGTAACATCTGAAGACACATGACACTCGCAGTTCGCGACTCTTTGCCGTAAATAATTAACGCGACGCTGCGCACCATGCTTTTCATCTGCGGTCATTGTTTTGTGTTATCCTCGCTTTTAATTTTGTGGCAGTCATCCATTGTGTCACCCTCTGAAGTGGCCCCTATCGTTTTTCGAGCTTGCCAGCGTCAACTGTACTTTTATACGTTCTTCTAGATATTCGTTCTTCTCGTTCTTCTTGAACCACGTATGACGTACTTATTCATCGCGGAAAGTTGAATTTGTCCTTTTCATATCAAGTTTTGATAATTAAAGCGAGCGTAGTACGACAACTCCGAAGCGAGCTCTGCGATGAGAGCTGCAAAAGCCTGCCACGCTTAATGCGTAGCTGAGCTTGCATGCACGGAGACTCGGTTGCGTTTTCTCAGAATAATCTTAGTCTTTTATGTTTCTGAGTTTACCGCAGTTATTTCTTGAACGCTTTCTGCCATTCGTTTGCATTGTTTTTTTTTGTTATCCTTACTTCGAAAAGTGACGGTCGTCCAGAGAAGAAATTGTTCCTCCACCTATGCCCCTCTGTACATTGTGGCTTTCTTTTTTCAACGGAATCTTAATTATTGTGTCTCTTTGTTTTCCTGAATCTAGTCATGTACCAGGGATCCCTCTACAGAAATTGCTCACAATTTGCCTCTCAGAAATGTGACATGCTCGAAATAATATGTACGTGATCTCGTGCCTAAGAAACACGTCGTCCCGTTAAACAACTGTGTGCATCGTAGATCCTGTGATATTGTTATCTGTTATGCAAACTTGAAAAATATTAGATGTCTTTTCCACGCAGCTGACATAATGAGGCTGATTATTATTATTATTATTATTATTATTATTATTATTATATATTTTCTAGCTTTTGTTGTTGTTGTTGTTGTTGTTGTTGTTGTTGTTGTTGTTGTTGTTGTTGAAATTAATGATGATGTCGCTTTATCAGCTCTCTGATTTTCCCCGGGAAACTCAACAACGACTTGTGTACTGAAGATCTTTACCATCCGCATGATATTGTGATCAAAATAAAGTGCCTTAAAACAGAACATTGTGAAAAGTGTCCTTGTCTAACACATACAAAAACGCAGCCAGCGCCATAGCATCTGATCAGCGACCATTAATGTTCGCACTTTTTTGCTTGCGGCATAACTCTAAGAATGATAAAAAAACTGTCCTTTTTAGAACTGGTGCGGTTCTGGTTTATGAGAGTGAAGGCAATATTTAAAATACGAGTAGTCGTGTCGAATTACCGTTAGTTATTGTTCTACAGCCGCAATACACAGATTTTGTCGCGTACAGCTGGTATTGAATCGGGTAGAAAGATTTTCCTCGAAGGGTTTGATCTGGTGTCGACATACGAATTCCTACGAGAATTCGTGCTGGGCGCACTGTCCTTCCTCCACGAGGCCAAAGATTATGCTTTTTAGTTATGCCCAAAGAATATTGATAACGCACGCTATCTTACTTTATTCGGAAGGGAAGGAAAAGAAAACAGTAGCGAGAAATAGAAAATTTTAGGATTCTGTTTGCGTATATCATACAGCAAATCATTTCTTTGGTTGCTCACAGTTTGGAGATGTGAGTTGAGAAATGGTAAGACAACAACAAATACGAAGGTAACATCCAGACGGAAAATGCATCAGCGTCCACAGCGAAACGCCATCAAGAGAGTTCGCGTAAGACATAGTACCATCAAGACAGGAAACTATCACAGTTTCACTGCAATTGTGCCCCGCTGCGGTGGCCTAGTGGCTAAGGTACTCGACTGCTGACCCACCGGTTATAAGATTGAATGCCGGCGGTGGCGGCAGCTGCATTTTCGATGAAGGGGAAAATTCTGCAGGCCCGTGTGCTCCGGTTTGGGCACACATTAAAGAACCCCAGGTGGTCGAAACTTCCGGAGCCCTCCACTACGGCGTCTCTCATAATCATATGGTGGTTTCGGGACGTTAAACCCCACATATCAATCAATCACTGCGAATGCAAAGCAATATGCTCCAGGGGGAGAAACGGTTTTCGTGCTGTCTCTTCGCGTTTAAAGCCCACCACATTGCAAAGCATATAGGAGCCATTTGCTGATGGCTGCCGAGGTTGCGCGCACGCCAGCGAATGCTCTGTTAAGGTGAAAGCTTCTAATAGGTCATAATCATGACGTCTGACCGTCCGTGCATCTGTGTACTGGAAAGGTGCTAGCTGTGGTCCTTACAATGGCTCTGAAATCACGCGATGGCACAGCGGCGGCGTCCAACAGATACATCCGTCCGTGCGCCCTAACACTTTCTCAGCAGGCATGTGATGGCATGAGGGTGATACGCGCGGCAATGCTCTCTCGTCAGACGTCTCGTTGTAGCAGTCCAGTTAGTTAGATGACTTCCAAGAAGCCCGGTGATGATTCTACGGCAAGCGGAAGCATGGCATAGTCCGTTGAATGCCTTTCACCGAACAAACTTTGGAATTTACAACGTATCCTTAAATCACATGGTTTTCCTATGTCCGTAAATACATAACATCTTGACTACATGGTCGCGTGCATGCTGAAATACTGTGTATGCTGCTATTTTACGTGGTACCACACACATTTAGACTTGTATAACCTATGACTAACATACACAACCTGGAAACCGTGTGTAGGAATTTTTACGGGGCGCTGTGTAGATGCTCTTTTGGTAACTACGTGTACTTTTGCACTTACAGTCAACTGCGCGTGCGTCGACTGTATAAAAAAATAAATCACAGTTTCACTGCAGTGGGGAAGAAATGAATTCGAGAGTAAAAAGTTTCAATATTTTTCGAAGTAAGGCTAGCAGCCAACTTTTTCAGATCCGATGTCATGTAACTCTAAAAACACACTGATGGGAAAAAAAATACAGAGCCGCTCCAGGAAGCACTGCGTTAGAAGCACCGATCGCAGAAGTGTATCCGAGCGTTTCCAGATGTCTGTCGAGATAGCGCTCGCTAGCGATTACGATCAATAATCACAGTTGCTGCTCCAGCGACACACCTCTTTTAAAGATGATAGTCTTTCTTGGGGCCTTCGACGCTAAAATCATGGTCTGTCTTTCTGTACATATGTCTGTTTGTCCACGTCTAACGGTACTGAATACCCTGAACGGCAGCAGCCAACGCCCCAAATGGTCGACCCTATCCGCAGCGCCCACCAACGTTACTAAACATTGAGCATTCATGTTTGTGCAACTGTCAATTAAAAAGCAATTATTGCGCATATCTGAGGCCCCATATTAAGACGCATATATTCTGTATGTGCGTCTTTCACTAGAAAGGGCATACATGTTAAATATTTTCAAGGACCGTAGCGCTTATCACGCTGCGCTGACCATGGAACGCTCGCACAAAAAGGCGAATGTTTCCAACGCTTTGCTAAGACAACACGGTGGTGGCACCTACCCGTCGCCTTGCGTTCTACACCTTATCGCTTCTGAGACGGGCGCGCATGGCTGTCTCAGATCCATATGCTACGTTTTCCAAGAAAACTGTCAGATAGCGCTTATGTCTCACGTGTGACATGACTGGATGTGCTCGTTCGCCTCCGCTGCACGCTTGAGGCACTCTAACGCAGCGCTTCCAGAATCCCATTCACCGATTTTCTTGCGCAGAACATCAAATGAATGGTTTGTTTCCTTTCTCCATACGTAAGACTATCGTCACTCGACGACATTTGAAGATTACCATGCAGATACGGGGCCAATTTTACCCCGGTATCCCTTAAAATAGTTAAAGACGGGTGTGGTATTTCCTCTGTACTTGAGCCAGCAATCGACGGTAGGCTTCAAAGCGAGGTGACGCAATCACATGCGCTCTCCAAGCGACGGAGATTAACTAACTCACTTAATCTCCGCTTCAGCTTAGTCCATCGCCATCGCTCGAGCGCTTTTACTCGCTGGTGGAAAACACCATTGGAGAGGGATGTTATCAAATTGAACTTTATAAGTATTGTGATGGTGACGGCGATGGCAACGGCCAAATCCCATCGAGTTTCCACAGAATTGCTATCGCAGTGCAGTTCAACCATTATAACCAACAGAACAGTTTTTCCTTCTTTTCTGCGAGATTAGATGCGAAGCAGCTATTAGAATACTCTGCGTAACTTCGTCCGTGTCTCCGTACCAACGCACCGCACCACGGTGCTACTGCCGCAGTTGTTGGAAGGACGATGCCAGTAGGTCAAATTGCTGCTGCGTGTTGACGTCAATCTCTCCCTCACGCGCAGCAGCTGCCGGCTCCTCCCAACACACCTAGGCGGTGTTGCTCCTCAGCCCATCCGCAAAACACTTCTTTGTCGCTTCCCCTCTCCACCGCTCGCAACTTTCAACGACACGTCGAGTGGAAACACTCTTTCAGCTCGTTTATCTGCGATGAAACTTACACAAAACCCAAGCCGCATCCTGTGTCTGCGTTTCAAAGAAACGTTTACTCGTGCAAAGGCTACACCGCGTTTCGCTTCAAACCATTCTTTCAGCACTCGCGTTGACGCCCGTTTCAGCCGAGTTAGCGGCGTGTGCACCTTTGCTCCTTCGTATCCCTTCATGGTTCCTTTAATAAGATTGTCTTACTACTATTATTATATCCTTGGTCTTCCATTGAATCTGCGCCAAATTCCCATTGGGCTACAAAAATAAGCAGCACTTCGAGAATAAGGAATTATACTACGGAGACTACTACCACTTCAAAATTACACCTCTATGCCAATCGCGATGTTCAATTTGGAGAAAAATTTTACAATTGTTTGCAACATAGCTTGCACCCGTGACTGCAGCCCAAAATACATTCCATGACGTAAGCATACGCATTTACAAAATAGGCAGAAAAAAAACAGCCTCGTAGCATATTAGCTTGTGTCGCCAAATTCAGGTCATGAAATTTAAACCCGGCAACTCAAGATATTTCTAGTACGCATGCAGCAACTTTGAACAACATTGGTTTTCGGAGATAAGTATATCTTAAAATGACAAATGAAAACAGGTCGTAAATGCCATCCGTCACTGTGTATAAAGACGAATAAAGATTATCTACACCCTGTTTTAATTTTCGGCTTCTGCTGAAATTGTTGTATTCATTACCGTTTTTTTTGTATCGTTGTGTGTCGCTTAATGCTCTGTTTGTCCACACAAATCTACTTCTGAATTTCTCTTTTTGCAATCATTGCGGCAGCGACGAAACGATACAGCATGTTCTCTGTCACTTGCCTCATTACAGCGTGCAATGACAGCAGCTAGCTGCTGCGCTTGCTCGTCTTGACGACAGACCTTTTTCAGAACAGTCAGTGCTCGAAAGGCGACATGATCCGGCTTTGCACAGAAAATCAATGAAGTCCTTATTCAACTTTTTGCGTGATAGTGGCCTATTGAATAAACTACAGCCCCCCTACTCACTTTTCTTCTTTTTCGCGCGTCTATTTTGCTCTTCCCTTTCTTTCTCAGCTTTCTTCCCCATTACCCCTTCCGTTATTTGAGGGTTGCAAACCAGATGCCCCTATTTCTGGTTAACCTCCATGCCTTTTTCTCACTTTACTCTCTCACTATCTCTCTTTCAAAATTTAATTATTTGTGGTTCTAACAAGGGACATTGTGTCACTCTCTCATTTAATTAAAGTGCTGTGTAATGAAAACGAGGAAGTTTCGCTGTTTGTATCATGAAAAGATAAAAACAAAGAAAACGTTGCGTTGCAGACCATGCCCCTGCTGAGGACAGCGAGGACAGAAAGAAAAAAGCCTAGCTAGCTTCTCGCTGCAATTTGGGCCCAATTACGCAACACCATAGCCACGTAGGTCCAATTGGCCCCGCTTCAGAAGTCTCAGCGAGGAATCGCTGCACGGCACAGGGCGACTGATTTTCACGTCCGTGATGACAGTGTGGTTTGTGCAAGCGATTAGATGAGGCTGGTCGTGGCCCCGTGGCTTTTGTCGGACCATTTATTCAAAAGCAATCATTCGTTTTCCGCCTTCCCCCCTTGCCAACCTTTGATTTTGTCTTTTATGTGTTCCTTATTTTTTTGCTTTTATTCTCAGCATAACCAAGCCATGATGTTGGTTTGGCCCAGCGCATAGCTTTATGTACCGCCATTAGCTATGCGGGCCCAATTCTTGTCGTTGTTGTGCATGTTACACAATCTTAAGCATTAATTCATACTAACTAGCTCAGTTTGTAGTTTTACGTGAGAGTAACTTATAAGCGTTTATTCTTCTCATTTGCCGGCACACATTGAGAAGACGTACCACGTTCGTGGCTCTCGTTGTAGTTTGTTTTTAGATTACTCAGACGCTGTTGCCTGCAAAGCAAGCGTGCGTGCAATAAATTTCCTTTAATTTGATTCTTTTAGTTTTTTATAGTGTGGAGAGGCGGGAACCACGTTTCGATCATAAACGCTGTGCTAACGCACGAACATTTCAGACAACGCTCGGGGGCTTTCGGCAGAGTCTACGGCAACACACCCATAGTTGGTAGCCGTCATGCCTTATCGACTTTAGTGATGGCCTGCGTTTCCTTTGGGCCGTTGATTCAAACATTATTAAATTGGCAATATACAAACCTAGTCTATCAATTGATACTTCTATCGTTAGCAATCAGTGACATTTGGGTCAGGTGATGTAGGTGTGTTTTCTTTTATCTACATCATTGGCCCTAGAATTCAGTCGAAGTATTTTTGTCCGATAATATGTGGGTTTGGCGGGTCAGTATGACCTGAACACGTGCTTTCATTACGCAGTCTCTACACACCGTGTTGTCGCACAACGTCGTCTTACATCCTCGCCGTTGCACGTGTGAAAAAAGGTTCTCCAAAATATTCGGAGTGCCTCCTAAAGAGTCTCAGAAGCATTGTGGCAAAGGCGTTTACATGGCACCGTAACCCAGTTCAGCAGGAATCAAGGCAAGTCGCATAGTGTAAAGTTTTGGCCTTTCGTTTTAACGTTTCCCATTTTTGTTCCAAGGTGTGACTTCCCTACAAAAGTATCATGTCTTGAATACGGCGCCAGATTTACTCCTAGAAGCACGACGCGTAGTCATACTGACGAAGAAACCTTGACGTCGCCTTTCAATAGCATATTCATCCCGTTTTTGCCCCTCTCTTTCGATGCGTTTGATTCTTCTACCGGGAGCTTAGGTTCTATTCATCCGAGAATAGCGCAAGACAAAAATTCTTTAATACACTCAATCACCACGTAGCAGCCCCAATTTATGATTTAGGGTGTACTCAACATGATGTATTCAGCAATCTTAAAAATTTTAAAGACCACGTGGTCTGAAAAAGTTTTTCAACTTTTCAACAACTTACGACAGCACTTGGTCAAACTGCACCCCACGTGTTCGTGGCTTGTTTAGGAACAGACCAGAAAAAAGTTCAGTGTTACCTGGAAGTGAGAAAATTGATCTTTTTTCAGCGTTGCGTTGTCCTAAACATGTCTTCTTGACTGCACATTGGTCATATACGTAGGGTACGTAAGCAATGTTGGTGAAAAGTCAATTTTATGCCTTAAAAAGTGGCATAACGCGTTCAAGTCATCAAACCATGAAATGAATTCGTATGGTTATGAAAAACAAACAAGGAAGCGCGTTTTAACCGTCAAAGTTTGGTATTCATAATCTTTTGATTTTAGGGGGCTCACCTTCACATGAGCAGTGTCTTTCACAGAATTTCGGAAGGAGATTCAGGAGAAAGGATGTAAGAAATATGAAAAAAGAGGACTTTCTTTAGTGTAATGCAAGTTTGCAAGTCGAAAAAGACAAAAATAGCACAGAAATTGGGAAAATTGAGAAAAAGTTGCCTGCTTGAACCAAGGACTGTAAAGTATAAGAAATAGCCACGCGTCTGTTGAGAAAGCAGCCACATTTTTACTTCAATGACTAATACAAAATCCTTTCTATGTAGATGTAAATAAGTACAGTAACAACTCTCCAAAGTTATACTCAGGTAGAATAAATCATAAGTCATAGCTCACTTCAGCAATTATTTTCAGCAAGAGGACGAAGTTTCTTGCAATGTTGCAGAAATTAAACTCTCTTGACACGTTTTGCGAGGCAATTTTCTCAAAAGGTGTCGCCAGTACACCAGCCTTGTGGTGACAAGAAAATTAGTAGTACATTGGTGTCCTCAAAATTACAGTTGCGTGATTGAACAATAAATTCTAGTCACTTCCGCATCGTTTCTTGCGGGAGTATTAAACTCATGCATATATATATATTTTTTTTGGTTGCGGTCAATACCTAATTAAAAGCAATAACAGTCACACTCCGTTCGGCGTAGCATTTATAGTATTGATATGCGCAGAGTGTGCTGAATGCGGAGCGTTTTTACTGTCCTCTTCAGTTTAAATCACAGTTTGGAGAGAATGAGAGATAGAGAGAGAGAAAGGAAAAGCAAAGGCAGTAAGCTTAACCAAGCTTTCGCTGTGTGGCCTACCCTACACTTGTAGTGAGAAAGGAAAAATAATGAAAAGGAAAAGATAAAAATGTTTACTGTCACGTTGAGCCATAGGTCGTCTGCATACATATGTTTTCGTGTGAGCTTTAGGCACGTATCCAATATTCTTTTCCTGTATTGAGTTTCTTGAGCCGTGAACATACTTTCAGCGTCACGTTCCTGATAGCGTATTCTCAAAAGCTAGCGGCTGCGGCATCAAAATATATAAATACTTTGCTTCTATTGGACGGACCAAGAATGTAGCCCAAAAGCAGCAAACACAGTTTTTTCTCCCCTCACCAGCCTAAAAAGTAGCCATAGCTGGCAACCAGGGTGTAATAGCAAACAAGTTTTTCTTTACATAAGTATAGCCAGTATACGAAACGTACATCGCCAATGGGCAGGTCAAAAGAATCAAGAGGCAAAACAAATACGTATGCAGTTGCGAAAGCTTTTGGACTGGAAGTGTGTGTATCGTGTGCGCGTGACAGATATGATTGTTTCCTTTTAGTTTGTCACACAGACCTCCTATAGGCCGATTGGTTGATGCTCATGCGGCCGCGTCGTCTACCTCACTCTTTCCTGAGTGCGCTACGCAATTGCATTTGTTCTAGCTTCCTGTCATGACTGAATTTCGGATGGCACATGTACCCACTTTGGCAACAGGAAGCACTCAGGCACTTCTCGAGCTCTACAAAAGTCGGCAGTGATAGGTGTGCATCTCTAGCATCAACCAAGTGGGCCTCCGTTTGGATACAGTTGGTCGAAAGGAGAGGCAGGTGGCTCTTCCAAGCGTTCGTGATAGAATTTTAGAAGCTTTCGGGCCTGAGCAACATTCAGTGCTGAGGCTCGTACCATTCATCTTGAGAGGCTCTCACGCGAACGGTGTTCGTAAAGCGCGTACGAAAAAGTTCCAACTGAACTTTACCAGATCCGGTAGTACTAATTTCAAACTAAAGTGGACAGCATTGCTCAACTTTTGGTCAACGTAACGGAAGTTCTTAGATTTTACATTAGCTATGTCGCAATAGCACAAAAAACAAAGATCCGACTATATTATGGGCTTAAAATTTCAACAGGTCAATCCTCGCTCTTGATTGTGAAAAAAAAAAACCTGGTGTCCATATTGCAAAAAAAAATTGCTCGATAAAATAAGAACATACCATTTACTAGATATACAAGTAGAAAAGTGTCCAGATGAGCCGACCAGGTTTATAACTAGCATTTTAGACGTGTGTCAATTGTTGAATACCATTCTTTTTATTTTCTGTGGCCCTTGTCTCACACAATGCGTTGACTTTACACACTCTATCTTTCGCTGACAGGGTTCCTCGCTGTCTTCTCTAACTATGGCAATTATGACTCGAAGCGAAGAATGGAGAAGCGATCTGACATTGACTTCACAAGTTTTGATGCTTGTGCTGCCTTAAATGCCGAATGTGCGTTTCGCATCACCGTACTTTTCATCGCGTATAGGTAAAGGCCAATGTTCCATTCGATGTCTTGTTTCATCGAAATAAAATTGCCTAGCGCACATTGTGCTTAACAGTAGGAATGATTGCATACGTTGTCGTTAAGTTATGGCCAAGGCTACGTACGCGGCTAAAGTGGCGGTGACTATAAAGCTGTCGGTGAATTTTTTTTTTCTTGTTCGACAACTTACGCTTCATGGTGTTGCCATCACACCATCAGCGCTTGAATATTCAATTTTTTCAAAGCAGGGCCTAGTTTTGCCGCAACAGGGGTTTCTACCTTCAATTAATGTGTCTGTTGAAGGTGTTTCAGTGCAGGGAAGGATTTTTTCTCTATACGGAGAATGCGAGTGAATTGCGTGCCAGACTGCTTTCACGTGGGAGTGCAATGCATTCATCATTTTTTTAATGGGACTCTAAAATATTATAAAGAAGTTATCTCTCCGCGTAATACATGACGCAATACAGGTAAAATGAAAAAATATATATATATAAAGACTTCCTAATAAGATATTGTTAAGGATGACACAATGTCTTAAAAAAAGTAAATGTTTCTCTTTTTTCGCTAAACAATAGTTTAAGCAGTGTCGCTTCAGTGGCAATTATGGTCGATGTAACTGATTGGGATAGATTGTGGTCGCTGCGTCGATAACAATTGATGCAGAGATATTACATAGCTTGCGTTATTTCCCGGTTTGATGAGTCTCGCACGGCGTTTTTCATGCAAGGCGTTCGCACTTCGAGCGTGGGACAAGCGGTTACACAACGGACACTTCAATCTGGCGCATAATTATGAGCTGGTGGTGATAGATTCTGTTGGAATGACGCAGCTATGCCGATTCGCACACGTCAAAGTAATTACACACACACGCACACACGCGATGACGACAATTGGCTTTTTAGTGCATACACCAAGTATATTCTCCCCACCTAGTTTTTCTACTCTCGTACTGTGTGACGCTGGCAGGTCCTCTCAGTTGCTTTTCTTTTCTCACACCTTGCCAGCACTTACAACACTCATACGGGTGCACAACACAGCGCATATCGCAAAATCTCACCAAGATTCTCACATTGGACACCCAAGTAACACACTCACACACGCACATGCGGCAACGCTGATGCCACACCTTTTGCGGGGGGTTAATCACACATGCGTTCATTCAGACTTCACCTTCACCTTATACTCAACACGAATGACCACGACGACAATCGTCGAGACTGGCCATCCTAGTGACGCAGAGAATAGACGTAATGTTGCTGCTCCACGCGGCCGGACCGACAGAGAACGGTGAAGCTCTGCCGCTTCGGTGCATTTGAAACGCTGCAAAATAAAAAAAAAACGCCAGGGTTGAGTGACGGCTGACGATGATGATGCTGAGGGCGACTCGATGAAATAGCTTCTTCTTGACGAATAAAACACCACAGAAAACCGAATGGACGACTGACGCTCTCGATGCAGCCGCACATCACCTCTCGTCGCGAACGGCACCATGCCGAATTCGTCATTGGTTCATCGTGACTCTTACGTCATAGTAAGGAGCGGCCGCAGTTGGATGCCCATAATACAAATGGCCAGTGGTACACTTTACTTTTTATTCTTAGCTTGTCACAGACTATAGTAGTACTGCATTTCTGCCTGACGTTTGTTTCTGCACAAAGGAGTGAGTGAGTGAGTGAGTGAGTGAGTGAGTGAGTGAGTAAGCGAGCGAGTGAGTGAGCACTTTACCAACCAGACAATTGCGTAGCCCGCAAGCCGCTTAAACACCACACACAAAAGTGGCCGCGTATCTATGTGGTTCACTGCAAATGTCGTCGAAAGACGATAGGTTTTTGTCTGTATGCACAGCATGAGATATGGACGCCGTCTGCCAGTAATCTCGGAGAGGAAAGCTTGTGTAGAACGCAGAGCCACTGGTAGGTGGCAGCACCCTGTCGTCTTTGCGAAGTATAGCAAACATGCGCTTTGTCGTGCATAGCGTCGCACTGTCCGCGCAGCTTAAGAGACACCGGGGTATTTAGAGTTACGTGTCCATCCACTTTATACTCTGAATAAACGTGCCACCTAATACTTACGTATTGATGTCGCCTGTTAGATGTATGTAATATATTCTTTTTGTTCACAAGCATGAACGCAACCACTATATCAAGATTGCTGGGCATTGAGGAAGTGCTTAAGCTTTCGCCGGTTGGCTTAATCGCTTCGTTTGACAGACAGACGAACAGACAAATACTTAATCAAAGTGGATGATTGGGCCAGTTGTTGATACGTGATCTAAGAGTATTACGCGGTAGAAAACACGGACGGGAAAAAGACAATGACAAGCGCAGTCCTTGTCTTTTTCCCATCCGTGTTTTCTACTACGTAGTACTCTTAGACAAATACTTATCGAGATTTCTGTGCTGAAGTATTCCAAGAAAAACTATCGACTTTAGAAGCTGTGTTTACAAGCATTTTTAGTACTCGAACTATACCTGTTGTATCATGTACCAGAAACCTAGGCAGTGAATGAAACAATGCCCGTTCTGGCGGTAGAAATGCTCAATACTGCATTAAAAGTGCTCACCTTCACGCCGCTAATATTTGCTTTGAGACATATAAGCCCCATTTCGATAAAACAAGCGCCCTCCATACTATACTGCAGGCTTGTTTGGTACTATTCGATTAAGATGTTCAGAAACCCGCACGGCCTGCAGTGACAGGTGACTGGGACGCCACAAGGCTATAACATACTCTATAGCCGTAGTCTGGCTGCTTCCATTCGACATGAACAATATTTGATTTATATGTGGGTTTAACGTCCCAAAACCTCCATATGATTATGAGAGACGCCGTAGTGGAAGGTTCTGGAATGTTCGTCCACCTGGGGTTCTTTAACGTGCACTCAAATCTGAGCACACGGGCCTACAATTCCGCCTCCATCGTAAATGCAGGCGCCGGAGCCGGGATTTGATCCTGCGACCTGCGAGTCTGCAGCCGAGTACCTTAGCTACTATACCACCGCAGCCGGGCGACATTAACAAGCCATTTGTGCCCCCCCCCCCAAAAAAAAGAGAAGTTCCCATAGAAACATCGCTGGTGAAGTCATTGATACCAGGTTCAATTATTTATGGTGGGTCTATCTGCACCGCCACTGATGGGTGAATAGAGCGGCCGCTGAAATGCACTAGCGGCAAGAGATACCTTCATAGCCGGCCTGTGCAGTGCATGCTGTTTGCTCGAAGCCACGCGGAACAGCCACGCATTGCTGCCTATGCACCTGGCGCTTCTTAGAAAACAAACTGCATGTAAATCCAACTCTTCTATTGGGAATTGCGCAAAAGGCTGGACAATAGGTGAACTTTCGCCTTCGTTCAACTGGTAGGCTTCGAACTTGGATGACCTTCACACTCTGAGAAATGATATATTAAAAAGGGTGTCTTTTTTTCTCGCTACAATAATCTTCATTTGTCTTGTGTTTCTTTTCTTGCAATATTAATGCACTCCAAAGCCCCCCACACATTTTTAAGACCTCTTTGACAACTTCTTATGAGATTCTTGAAGAGAAAAGAAGAGAAAAGTGAGCCTTGTACCTGTCTGCATCAGAGTGCGACACCTCAACAGTAGCTCACGAGGGAGGGGGGTAGAGGGATTAAAATGATAGGATTAAAAGCTAAATAGATAGAGAGAGGAAGGAGAGAGCGATGCGCAGGGAGAGCGAACAACAAAAAAAATTGCCCGCAGCTTCCCTCGGGGGAACACTGAGGAGGATGCGGAGCATATAATTGGTTAACGGGTTGTTAAAGTGCGACTTACTTGGGTCGATGGCTAGATTGGTTAACGTGGTTGTGAAATGGGGTGTTAAATTGCGACTTACTTGGGTCGATGGCTAAATTGGTTAACGTGGTTGTAGGAGGGGGTGTTAAATGAGTGAACACGTACACACGTATGCGAAAGGGCGGTACTGGTCGAAGGGACGTCGGTCATTGTGTTTGTGGATTCGTTGGAATTCATTTCACCGCGACCTTGGACGTCGACGCGCCGTACAAACCAACCGACGAGCGCCAACTGAGCGAGCGAGCGCCGACCTTGAGTATATATACGGCGCGACGGCGCATGCACTGTCAGCTGTTGAATGTTCTCGAAGCGCGACGGCGCATACGCGTCCACTGAAGAATCAGGAGAATTGTAGAATGTTCTCGAAGGGGAGAAGCGCGCGCGGCACAGATGGTGGGTGACGGTGCATGCGCGCGTCAGCTGTCGAATGTTCGAGAAGGGGGAGAAGCGCAACGGCGCATGCACGCGCGTCAGCTGCCGATGTTCTCGAAGCGCGACGGCGCATGCGCGCGCGTCAGCTGCGGATGTTCTCGAAGCGTGACGGCGCATGCGCGCTACATTATACAGCTAGCGAATGTTCGTGAAGAGGAGAAGCGCACGCGGTGTGTAGAGGAGGAAGGGTGCACAGATGGTGGAGGAGTGAAGCGCGCGCGGTGTGTAGAGGAGGAAGGGATGCACAGATGGTGGAAGAAGGAGGAGGAAGCTTGCGGACGGCGCCGCACTACAAGCCTCGAGTATTAGATGCTCCGCATCTAAAAACGACGGAAGTAAAGAGGAGACAGGAAAGATAGGCACAGTCGCAGGAGTCTGAGGACGGGGCACCACTCGGCGAGAGCTCTTGTCGGCGGCAGGAGATGGCGTAGGGCGAGCCAGTCGGCCAGAGCTGCGCTGTCGTGGGAGATCGCGGGGGCACAAACAGTCGGCACGAAATCCAGAAAGCGAGTCCTCTTTTACATCTTCCTTTCCCGCATGCGATGTGACCAAGTGTCCGACAGCCACGCTTTTTTCTGTCCGACATGAAGAAAGAAAGCTTGGCTACTAGCTATCTCGCGCAAAAGTATTTCACGCCAACAGCGCATTCGAAGGTAGAGAATTGTAACATTGCTTTATCGGTTATGTGAATGTTCATTCTTAGCTGCAACAACCTTAATTGTCGAAAGGGAATACTTTTTTGTACATAATGAGAATGCTTCAACACAACAATGAAGAAGCATGCATTACTCGAGCTTTAAAAAAACTTGTGAAAAAGAATTATTGAATCGATGCGGCGCCGGGACGATAGCGTGTTCAAGCCAGACTGAATTTTTAGTTGTGATACGCTGGTATAATAAGAATAAGATGATTGAATGAACCTTACTGCGCGGTTCTGAATGGTTTATAGGACATTAATAAGGTATGTTTGATGAGGTGACCAAATGGGAGAAGCGTATTCTAGCTTCGGGAGTACGAGTGACTTATATGCTGGAAGTTTTACATGACGTGGTGCGTGGCGGAGATAGCGTTTTAGGAATCCAAGCGTTTGGTTGGCCGAGGTCGTAACGCGTGTTCTATGAGGTGACCAATTTAAGTTATGTGAAAGGGTGATACCTAGGTACTTAAATGTACCTACTCTTTCTAATGAAGTGTTAGCGATAGTGTAGGGTGTGCATAATGGCTGTAGGCGGCGAGTAAAACTTATTACCTGGCATTTGTTGGGGTTCAGGGTCATCAACCATTAGTTTCACCAATCTTGAACATTGTTAAGATCGTCTTGTAAAAGAGAGTGATCGGCATTGTTAGTGATTAGACGGTAGATGACACAATTGTCAGCGAACACTTGGATTTGAGAGGCAACATGCAGAGGGAGGTCATTAATATAAATAAGAAATAGCAGTGGACCCAAGACGCTGCCTTGTGGGACGCCAGATGTTACAGGGAGGGGGCCGGAAATGGAATTATTGACATGTACTGACTGCGATCGGCTAGTAAGAAATTCATTAATCCAATGAAAATTGTTGGGATGCAAGTTCAACTGTGAGAGTTTAAGTAATAGCCGTTGGTGGGGTAACTTATCAAATGCTTTTGCATAATCAAGAAAAATGGCATCGACCTGTTTGTTAATATCGAGGTTGGTATGTAAGTCATTGATGAACATGGCAAGTGGCGTTTCACATGAGAGGCCCTTGCGGAATCCATGTTAAGATGTGTGAAAAAAATTGTTGGTGTCAAGAAACTGCATGATATGTGTGTAGATGACGTGCTCCATTATTTTTCAGGGTACACTGGTCAGGGAAATCGGTCGGTAGTTAAGAGGAGATGTTTTGATGCCCGATTTATAAATTGGAACGATCTGCGCTTCTTTCCAGGCGAAAGGAATGCTACCGGAAGAAAGAGACTGCGTGAAGATTAATCTGAGATAGGCTGCGCAGATGTTCTTGGTGTTTTTTAACACTTTCGGATTGATATCATCTGCCCCAGATGCCGATAAAAGTTTAAGCTTTTCAAATATGGCTATTATTCCTTCCTCACTGAAATCGATTGCTGACATAACATCCTGAACAGGGGGGGGGGGGGGTACAGGTAGAGGAGCATCAGGTTCAGTGGTGAATACAGATGAAAAAGCAAGATTAATTACCTCAGCACATTCTTGTTCAGGAATCGTGATGTCATTATGGTCGGTAATGATAACAGCAGAAGGTTTCTTGGGATTCAGAATTTGCCAGAATTCTTTAGGATTGCTTTCCAGTACACAAAGTAAGGTATCATAAAAGAAGGAGTGCTTGTCACCACGCATAGCTGATAAGTAAACTTTCTCAGCTACGTAATATTTTTCCCAGGCCACAGCACATTTTTTTTTCCTTGCCAAGCGAAAAAGGGATGTCGCATGGTTTCTTTTTACAAGTGTAAAATTACGTGCTTATAATGCCTCACTTGTGCCAGAAAAAGCTCCTCAAAACATTCCATATTATTTTGCACCGCATTTCCAATTCTTAGAACACCGGTATAAATGAGTGCGACACTCCGCACTCCGGAATGTCAGAACGCAGCGCCCGCGCGGACACTAAGGGTGACGTCACGCAACCATCAGAAAGGCCTCAAGAATCTAGGGAGTGCTGCGGGCGCCCTCCACTTGCAAGTTATGAACGACAAGCGCATTATCAGCGTGACATAAAATTTTTGATGAGATATTAGCCAGTGCAGAGTTTTCAAAAAGGGCAGCACAAGCAAGCCGGATAACGGTCATTGTTCTGGGACAAAGAGACACCTTTCATACTTGATCATATCTTAGAATGCACTTAACCTAATAAATGTGAAGCATTTCTGAAAGAACAAAAGGTGCTTTGAGCGTTTCTATCTACCCATCTATTTATCTAGCTACCTAGGTCTGGGTGCTCATGGAATCACCTTGTTGTATACAAAAATTGATGCGAGAGCATAAGGAAAATTGATGAACAAGATCGGGCAGTAATGACAAAAAAAAAACGTCAAAAACCTGCCGCGTACGTCGTCGAACGTGGGGCACAGGCACAAACTTTGATCTCTTAAATGTGTGGGAGTTAAGAAACAAACACGACCATCCCAACGATCACAAAGAATAAAAATTAAAATCACAGTAGAAAGGACACGCAGCGCTCTGCGTGGCAGTAATGCATTCTACCAGAAAGATATACGGGGTCTAACAGAGCAACGCGATGTGTGAAGCTGCTTTGAAAAAATACCCTATGTTGCATAAGGTCGGTGCCGGTGCAACGTCGATTTTGGTTGCAGTACTTGCTCTCTAAATTGATAACAAAGCAATAAACGTACTCCTATGACACAAGCTTTATATCAGGTCAATATCTATTGTGGTGCTCCACGGGTGCAGTCAGGCGGTGGCAGACCGGGCACGTGCCCCCCCCCCCCCCGCTCGAATTTTTTACAGCAAAAACTGGCCGTTTCAAGGGGGTGCCCCTGCCGAAATCAAGGTGGTGCCCCCCACCCCCACTCGAAACGAAAAAATTTCTGGCTACGCACCTGTGGTACCCTTAGAAATAACTGAAATCATAGCTTTCACATCACATATCTCTATACTTGATTTTGCATTGGTATTGCCATAATTCAGTTAGCTTCAGTCTAATTTTTCTCGACTCTAGAAGAGTACGCTAACAAAAGTTACGTATTATATTCACATCATCACATCGTAAAGCGCATTTCGTTTAATAATACTGATGTTTGTCTTCTTACCTGAGTGTTGACGTTACATCAGAGCCTAACTTGCCAATTAAACGGCACCGAAGTCGACATTCTTCGTAAGACCACAATAGAAACATAGCCACTACACATAAAAAATATAAGCCTGAGTACTAGCAGTATATAGTTACGACTCGACATCACCTCTCAGCTTTCTATATAAAGGGAATCGATAGAATTCTGTGGGAAGTGACTGCAAGTGATTTCTTCAGCGAACAGCTTTCTTTTTTTATCTTTTTGATTTATCTCCATGCAATAATCGAAAATACCCAGATGCGCCTTGAAAAAGTAATCAGCATGGTTCATCAGCTGGAAATATCCTGAAACCTTTCTCAATGTTTAAAAGCTTGCGCACATTTCAAATATAGGTTTCTGAGAGAAAGCTGGCCATTATACTGACTGCAATTACCGATATTGTTTCAGGCAATGTATATCATATATCTCTCCAAACCCGTGTTTTTTTATATCCTCTGCTTACTTTTAACTGAAACTTGATCTAGGCTTCACGTTCACGATGCGGCCATTGCATCCATTTCTCTCATTTGCAATAGTGTGTGTAACCTAAGACGATGGCGAGACAAGCCGTGTTTCTAGCACTACATCGAAAGAAACGCAGTTCCCTTTAGATCCCATTAATTAAACTGTAAAAAATACTATTTTTTTTCATCTCTCTACATTTGCAGCAGCTGACGGAAGCCGCAGAGCTAATATTTATTAATAGCGCATTTTATTCGTGGGCCCCAGACCAGCCTACTTATAGCAATTTGAGACCAGACCACGTGTACCAAAGAACACGACCCTCACATATATTATGCGACTAATGCAACGTCTTGCTCCATCCATTAGGCTGATCTTCGTTTTTATGCAAAATAACATGCACAAAGTTTGAAAGTAAATGAAGAGTCAACGTATAATGTCTATATTCTTGGTGGCTACGTCTTCTCAATACTCGATTGCTGCGTTGCGTCACGCACCACTGATTGCACTGGCTGCAATACTGTTCATTGTACGTAAAATGGCTCAGGTGACACGAGAGACAGCTGAGCTTAAAAGAAAAACAAAGCCTTGCCCCTTATCTGCCGTTGTGCTTGGTCGAACTTTACTCGTGATGAGGCAGCGAGACACGCGAGGAGCAGCTGAAAAAAAAATTTCAATTTCGTTGGCTTTAGGTTGGGTAACTGCATAGGCAGTGAAAAGCAGTTGCACTAAAGCGGTAGTCCGTGATCTGAGATTACTCAACCGACAAGTAAACGGGTGTCCTTTAATGTGTTTGATTTTGTAATGTAATTGAAGCTCATAATTACTTTTTATTATTAATGAATAGCTATATTTTTTGTGCCAATACAGTGATGCAAGAGGGTTGCGTAAAATATGGCGGTACTTTACTGTCGCACATTCCTCGATGAAGTGATAAATCTGATTTATGCTTCATTGCCCTAAATATATGCAAAACTGTAGAAAAAATCAGAACGATTTGTCAGACAACATGCCTAATGGAGGCGTTTCTTGTTGAGCCTACGTAACAAAGCTCTTCGAAATTCCCGAAAGTATGCCCTCTCCAATCACATGCCTCAGCATGCTTGCGCTCAATATGAATGGTGCAAACTGCTGACTTCGTTTATTGAATGCCCTTCTCAAGCCCAATAGCTCCCTATGATGACATGCTCTTTCAAAACTCGCGTATTTTCATAAGCTGGTCTGTCAATAATCTGATATATTATCAAGTACTTTCACTTACGTAAGATTGTCTTACACTTGAGTGGTTGCACATGATATGGGATATTCATGGTGGACCAAAGATGGGCCTCCATGAAATACTCAAGAAAAAAAAAGGCTTTCCCTGGAGCAGACACAAAATGCGGAACAACCGCTGTATATAGTGTAATTGGAATTAGAGTGTTCGTTTTCCAATCTATACATGCTCAGTATTTCTTTGCAACTACATATTGCTTCCACCAGTAAGGATATTTACAGCTCTGTAGGAGGACATAACACAGATACCGGTGTATGCGAATCACCACTAGCACTTCTTTCTACGACGCCAGTCATTAAAGCCTGTTGTGTTTACCGGAAATATATACTGTACCAAAGCGCTTTTTGGACTTCTTATTGAACGTGCTTTTTTTTTCTTCGCACTATCACCTATTTCAGGCTACAGTTGTCGCAGTTGGCCCATGAAAACACTTAAGAAAACGTGTCCTGACTTCGTAGTGGTGGCGTACTTCTAAACGACTTGTTGACCCGAACATTGCCGCAAGCGCTAAATGCATTGAGCTGGCCCAAAATGTCATTATTACTGTGTTATATACAGCCTTTAACGTCAGCACACTGATATACGCTGTTTTCTTGTTAAATTGAGTATATGCATGCTTATCGGTGGCATTGGGACACATTCCTTCGTTCTTGGATGCTTCTATTTCCCGAACGTGTATGTTTGTCGCTATTCAAATTATGTGTGCCTGTGAGAATGCGAAAGCAAACGTAGCTCATCTATATGGCAGAACGGATGTGTGGACAGTGGGAGTAAGGAGCTTGACAAAAGAAAGATGTACAGAGAAAAATAATCCAGATACCAGGAAGAGTAAGCATGGCAGGTGGAAAAAAAACATACTCCGAAAGAGTGTTGTGGAAGAGCCGCTAATTTGATCTAACCACGAGGCTTTCATGCCTTGCTCGTAAAAACGCACGTGCCCAGTAGGCGTACGTGTAAGAACGTACGTATTCTTCAATACAGTTCAACTAATTTGGTTCCAGAAATAACAGCCTCCTTCACAGCATATATCGAAAGGATTTTTCTTATTGTAGTGGAGCATACGCACTAACGCGTATGCGCCTTCCAAAGAAAATGAAAACCCCCGTTATCTGATTGCGCGAGAACCTGTGCCGCCTTTTCCAGACTTGCCGTACGCCCATTTTCCGTCGCGACCTCGTTGGGACTCCTCTGTTCGAAAAAACATCAACGCATTTGGTGGAGGCTGCTGAGACCCCTAAGCAGACCTGGAGCTCCGCTCTCGCAAGTTGGCCGAAAGACAACCGTACAACATGACTGACGCAGTCGCCACCAGCCCATCCCAGCACAGCCAGCACCATCGGCTGCCCCATCGACCTGCCCCGGCGCTATCCGTCAGCGTGACCCACCAATCTGCAGCGGCAGTGGTGAGCAAGACGTCGAAGACTGGCTCTCCTTGTACGAACGCGTAAGTGCCAGCAACAAATTGGACAACGACTCTAAGCTCTCCTATGTTATCTTTTACTTGGCTGACGTCACTAAGCTATGGTTTACCAACCGCGAAACCACCATCGCCAACTGGTCCACCTTTAGGACCCGCGGGACCGAAGCGTTCGGTCGACCAGAGGTCCGCATGCTCCGCGCTGACCAGCGTCTGCGCCACCGACCCCAGCAGCCTGGCGAGACGTTTACTAAATATTTCGAGGATGTTCTCGACCTCTGCAGGCGTGTTAACTCATCCATGCCTTAAAAAAAAATTTCGACAGATTCTCAAGGGCATCAAGGATGGCGCATTCTAGATGTTGCTGGCGAAAAGCCCGACCACGGGGGCAGTCCTCGTAAGCCTGTGCCAGAGCTTTGATGAATTGCGTCGTCAGGGTTCCATCACCCGACAGAGTGTCCCATCACCAGATTCGATCTCGGCCGTTACACTTGCAAATGGCAACGTTCGCCAAGGAACTCTGTCGAACCAGATTAAAGATTTCATAAGGGAGGAAGTCGCCCGAGAGCTCTCCCTGCTGCCGCATAGCAGACGCACCCACCACAAGCCTCCCTTCGACACTGCAGCAGGCCATACGCACTGAAATTTGCGATGCCCTCCCTACAGTTCCGGCCCCTGACCCATGCACTTCGGTGCCATCTGATCTCTCAACTGCCCGCTACGCACCAACTCGCACCAACTCATTCAAGTCGCGGTCTTAAGAAGGCTTGAGACCGCGACTTGAATTGAATTACTCCGTGACAGAGAAGGAGTGTTTGACCATAATTGACGAAGTTTCGCCCGTACCTTCACGGCCGCCCTTTCGACGTGGTTCCAGACCACCACGCTCTATGTTGGCTGTCCACCTTAAAAGACCGGTCCAGACGCCTGGGGCGTTGGGCACTTCGATTGCAAGAATATGACATCCGTGTCGTATATCGTTCCGGTCGCAAGCATGCGGATGCCGATGCACTTTCTCGATCGCCATTAACACCAGATGTGGCTCCTCTGTCACCCCTTTTTGCCACCTTGTCACCGATCGACACCACTGACAAGCTTTCGGAGCAGCATGGAGACCCATACCTTGCATTGTTACTCGACTACCTTACCGATCCGTCTGCTGTCCCTTCCACGAGAGCGCTACGCCGGCAAGCAGCCCACTTTTCCTTACGAGACAACATCCTGTACCGCCGCAACTACATGCCTGGTGGTCGGAAGTGGCTCCTTGCTGTCCCAACTCATATGCTCTCTGACATCTGTATGAATTTCCGTGCAGATCACCAAAAGTGCTCACGCAGGTGTCTTGAAAACCTACGAAAGGCTGCGCCAACGATATTACTGACGAGCAATGTATCGCTTTGTGCAGAAATACGTTCAGTCTTGCACCACTTGCCAACAGAACAAGACACCTTCGCGGCACCTTACTGGCACGTTACAGCCGCTCCCATGCCCGGCTCGCCCATTCGACCGCGTGGGTATCGACGTCTATGGCCCCCTACCATATAGTCGCTCTGGAAACTGGTGGATTATTGTCGGCGACGATCATCTGACATGCTACGCTGAGACTGCAGCTCTACCGGCAGCGACAGCCCACGAAGTTGCACTCTTCATTCTGCGCAGCTTCATTCTCCGTCATGGGGCTCCACGGGAATTACTCAGTGATAGGGGTTGAGTGTTCCTGTCGGAGGTCATACAAGCTATTCTCTCTCAATGCAACATCATCGACCGGAAATCTACCACACACCATCCACAAACGAATGGTCTCACTGAACGGTTCAACTGCACACTTGGCGACATGCTGAGGATGTACACCTCCTCCGACCACACTAACTGGGACGCTGTATTACCTTTTGTTACCTTCGCTTTCAACACCGCGACGCAAGCGACTACCGGTTTTCCCCGTTATTTCTGTTGTGCCACCGCGAACCATCCCACCCACTCGACACTATATTCCCGTACGGCCCTGATACATCGGAGGCTCCCCGCTTTCGGAAGTCGCCAGATATGCAGAAGACTGCCGCCAGTTGGCTCGGTCTATGACAAGTGAGGCTCAAGGTCTACAAAAGACTCGACATGACGACGTTCACCACATAGCTCCTACGTTTAGTGCTGGCTCCCTTGTGTGGCATTGGGTGCCACCGTACGTTCCTGGCCTGTCTTCTAAACTTCTGGCCCGGTACCATGGTCCATACCGTGTCATTGACGCGACCTCCCCGGTGAATGACATCATCGAGCCACTAACACAATCACCAGATTTGCGCCGTCGAGGACATGAGACCGTACATGTCGACCGTCTCAAGCCCTAATACGACTCCCTCATTGTGCCTACTCCCTGAGTCGCCAGGATGGCTACTCTTCACCCCGGGGGTATTGTAGTGGAGCATACGCACCAACGCGTATGCGCCATCGGAAGAGAACAAAAAGCCCCGTGCTCTGATTGCGCAAGAGCCTGTGCCGCCTTTGCCAAGCTTGCCGTACGGCTATTTTTTGTTGCAACCTCGTTGTGACTTCTCTGCTCGAATAAACATCATCACAGTATAGCCAGATTTGACGTGGCCTACTTACTCAATTTTACACCTAACTGTAAACACATTAAAAAAGAGGGTTAAATGCTATTGCATTCAAGCAGTTTGAAAGTGAGTTTTCGTGATTTAGACTAAAGCGCCAAGGCACTGTACTTTTTATTATTTTCCATATACAATGACTGCGACAGTTGTCAATTGATGGAACGTCTGCAACCTCTAATATGCTCCTGCGGCAAACCCTTTAATTCAGTGGGGATCCATCACAGTCGCCTCCTGTTAGCTTGAGCTCAACCGAGTTATTCAGTCAGTTAAAGCATGCGTTCTCTTTAGAACTACAAACAAGACGTGCGTGACCTCTTCTCTAAGCAACCACTTTAAAAGGGTGATTGCTGTCAAGAACAAATTACGCAAGCGGGCAAGAATACAGTCAGTGCTTTATGCCTTCCTGATCTAGAGGAATCTAAAGAAATAGCGAACAAGATTTCTCGAAGCTTTCATGCCTGTCTCTTCTGTATTTTCTTTTTGTGCCTCCCGACGCCTTCAGAGATAACAGACAGTCAGTGGAGCTTTTTGTGAAGGCATGCCGCGAGCATTATCGTAATGGCGGTGCAACTAAATCGAGCCAAGTATAAAGAAAGGCAGCGAGAGAGGGAACTAGCATTTAAACGGTGTACACGTTGGTTTAAAAGAAACAAAATTCACTGAAAAATTCGGCAGATGCCACGTGCCATTGGAGTTGATCTTAAGCGAAGCATTCGGAAGGAAGGTGACTGTGGTGTAACTTTTTTCATTGAGATAGACCTTATGAAATCACGCTAAAGACATTACAAGTGCACTCACAGACATATGTCGATAAGACTCGTATGTTTTAGGTAACGAGTTTTTTGAAGTTGGGTAACGATGCCAACAGCAACATGGGTGTTACCAACAGCACAGGCCATAGGGTGCTATGTAGAGCATGTACTTGCAAGGTTGGTAGTTGTGACTTGTGCTACGTATAGACCAACTTCAGTTGACGTAAACTCGACGTGACATCTCTATGATTGGAGGACATACGTAAGCTTCATATAATTAGTTAGCCGGCAGAGCAACCACAATCGACGTTTCAACAACGTTACATCTGCGTAGGGTCCCTTTCCAAAGCAGTTTGAAGACCTGCTTCGGCTCTGTGAATACTTAATTGCCTCGCAGAATCCTTGGGTTTGATTGTTATTAGATACGAATATTCATTATTTGCATTCGTCCATTCATAGCTGCTGATGTCTGTGCTTATTAACACTCTTGCATTTCAATTACCGATGCTTGCTCTTGCCGTTCCTGGGTAGATATACACTGTCAATCACCCGAGGCGCAAACTCACATACCGCCGCGCGTGGTATAAGGGTATGTGCCACACGTGTCTAGAGAAAGTGATTTGACGACGCACGCGGAGGGATTTTCACGTTATTCATGCCATGATTAGCACGATATATTTGAGAAACATAAGAAAAGAGATGACCAGGAATTCAAAAATTACAGGCCGATCAACTTGCTCTCCGTCGTATACAAGGTATGTACAAAGCTAATTGCAAACCGAATTAAGGCATTAGAATTCAATCAACCAAAAGAACAAGCAGGATTTCGGACAGGCTATTCAACAATCGACCACATTCATACTATCAATTAGGCAATAGAGAAATGCTCAGAATTCAGTCAACCGCTCTACACAGCATTCATACATAATGAGAAGGCGTTTGATTCAGTAGAAATATCAGCAGTCATGCAGACACTGCAGAATCAGGGCATCGACGAAGCATACATAAACATGCTGGAAGGATCCTAAAGAGGATCAATTGCTACCATAGTGCTTCCTAAAGAAAGCAACAGAATATCAATCAAGAAGGGTGTGAGGCAGGGGGATACAATCTCCCTAACGTTATTTACCGCGTTCTTACAGCAAGTTTTCAGAGGCCTAGAAAGTGAAGAGTTGAGAATAAGAGTGAAGGGAGAGTACGTTAATAATCTGCGCTTCGCCGATGACATTGCATTGCTGAGTAACTCAGGGGACGAATTGTAACTCATGATTACGGAGTTAGACAAGGAGAGCAGAAAGGTAGGTCTTGAAATTAATCTGCAGAAAACGAAAGTGATGTACAACAACTTCGGAAGAGGACAGCGCTTCTAGATTCGAGATAGGTAGTAGTGCACTTGAGGTTGTGAAAGACCATGTCTACTTCGGACAGGTAATAACCGCGGAGCCAATGCACGAGATTTAAGTAGATAGAAGAATAAGAATGGTGTAGAACACATTTGGCAAGCCCTCTCAAATCATGACAGGTAGATTGCCACTATCCCCCAAGAGGAAGGTATATAATAGCTTGACCTTGCCGGTACTTAGCTACGGAGACTATACCTGGAGACTTACAAAGCGGGTTAAGGTTGAATTGTGGGCGACGCAGCGAGCAATAGAATATAAAGTGGTAGGTGTAACCATGAGAGACAAGAAGAGAGCAGAGTGGATCAGGAAACAAACCAAAGTTAAGGATATCATAGTTGAAGTCAAGAAGCGGGAATGGACGTTGGCCGGGCATATAGTGCGTAGACAGCATAACCGCTGGCCATTAAGGGTAACTAACTGGATTTCGAGAGATGGCAAGCAGGTTAAGAAGAGACAGAAGGTTAGGTGGGCAGATGAGATTAAGAAGTATGCGGGTGTAAAATGGCGGCAGCAAGCACAGGACTGATTTGACTGGCAGAACACGGGAGAGGCCTTTGTCCTGCAAAGGACGCAGGATGATGTATATTATTATTATTATTATTATTATTATTAAGATGGTGGTGAAGATGATGATGATGATGATGATGATTATTTGACAAATCCTCCTACCTTTTCATACTAATTTTGGTCCACTTCCAATTCAAGGAGGCGATTACGAGATCACGCAGACGTAGGCGGTAGGCCCGTATTCAGGAAATTTTTTTCGGAGGGGGCGGGGGAGGTTACTTGTTGAAAGCCTTGACAAACAACTATTTTTTTATTTCATTCTTTGTGAAACACTCCCTCAATCCAAATTTCGAGGATGGGGCCGTCGTCGTCGTTTGCAAGCTGGAACAAACGACGCAAGGAAAGAAACAAAGGCGGAAAGGTAAGGCAAAAGTGGAACTAAGGAGAAAGCAGGGATTTGGAGCAACTGCAGAAGCACTTTGAAAGAGGGCTTGCCGCCACCGCTCTTCTATAGAGAGCCCTTCCACATTCAGAAACGAATGCGCTTTTGGAAAGAGGTTCCGAGATTCGAGTGCCTGTGGCAGACCAGTGATTTTTGCTTACTGCCGTGTTTCATTGTGCCTTTCCTAACCTTGTTTTTTTTATCTGCAGTTAGTACCCTTCCATTTTATTTTTCACTGCCGGGTTTTCATTATTTCGCATTCTCCTTCCCTAATGTCTGCATTTCCTTCTACAAGTTATTAAGCGTTTGCTTCTAGTTTCATGTTTTTTTGCGTCTCATTCATGGACGTCGTCTGTGCAGAAACAACGTAAAAAGGCCTGCAGGATGAAAGAGAAAAGAAAGCGGAAATGAGTGGCACGAAACCTTTTTTCGGCTACACTCACACAAGCACGGTCAATGCAAAAAAAAATAAAAGTGAGAGATGCAGCAACAAGAAAAAACAGAGGACAAACACAAGCACGGAATGGCGGACATTTAGGCCTACGTGTTCTACGGCCCCTACTGGCGTTGCAGCTCACAGCGGTGCTTTTGGCGCTGGCGGCAATTTCCCAGTCAACCCGTCTTTTAGTGATTCGCCACCGGGGCCCGACACCAGGTAAGCTGGCTTCTCACAGAACGGCTGTTGCGGATGCAGGTGCGAACACGCCCGCCCCCCGCACCCTCCCGTGCAACAACGAGCAACAACAACCACAAAAAAGAAGTCAGTACTGGAATGACTGGTGCAAAGAAGGTATGCCTATATGTGAATGATTGCGTCTGTTTAGTATAGCAAAAAAAAACAAAAACAAAGTGAAGGTGCAGAGAGCGATAATCAATGACGTGGTATAAGAGCACGACACTGCACAGTTCTGCTTTTATTTTTTCCTTATGGGCATTTATGATTGTACTCTTTTGAACAGACCTTGTAACTCTTTCATTTGGCTTGAACAGACGACGATTAGAAGACATAGCAGCCGACTGACCACTCGTTATTTACGTATGTGTGTAGATTTGCTGAGGACTACATGAAATTTGTCAGTGCATTTGCAGTTTTAGTTTTTCCTCTTTCACACAGGACTATATGACAATCAGCGGTAAAATCTTGCCTCCTGCCCTCCCCCTATTTAAATGCATGAATGAAAGGTAACATACGTCGCGCACCACGTTGGCTATTCATTTGCAATAACCGTTTCCGGGCCTCTAACATTGTCTATGTTGTCAAACTTTTCTTTGAAACAGTCTTTCCGGGTATGCTTATTTTCTTCCCTCGCAGTATCTATAGACCGATTTCTTTGCGCTTGTATGTATGTATAGATTGACTGATATGTGGGGTTTAATGTCCCAAAACCACCATATGATTATCATAGACGCCGTAGAGGAAGGCTCCGGAAATTTCGAGCACCTGGGGTTCTTTAACGTGCATCCAAATATATATGAGCGCACGGGCGTACAGCATTTTCGCCTCCATTGAAAGTAATGCAGCTGCCGCAGCCGAATACCTTAGCCACTTGACCACCGCGATATATATATATATATATAGATCCCGTATTTGGCGGGCTATATCTGGCAAGTTTGTTTTCAATGTTCGAGGTTATACCTTTGCGAATAGAGTTTATTTACTTATACAGTACTGCTAGCCACCAGCTGAGGCTGTAAGCTGCAGGAGTGGTAGTAATATGTAGAAAATAAAGTTAACAAATCAAAATACAACACTCGTGGCATAACAAAAAGAGAAAAGAACGAAAGAACGCTCCAGACAAACAAAATGTGAACCGTAATCGCAACTTATTAAGCATTTATGTGCGCAAACTGATTGCAGAAAGATATGACCGCATTTCTGTTTACAAAAAAAAGATGATACGCGATAGCCATATCGCGTCAACTAAAAGGGTTAAAAAATGGTTATATTGCACTCTCCAGAAAAACGAAACAGATAACTGTAAGGCATATGAACAGGGTTTGAAACTACAAAGGTTGTATAAAATTGTGAAAGTGATTACACCTGAAGCGAGCACACCTGAAGAATTTTTACAAAAGAATTTGTAGTCGGAAATTTCACAACACTGGCTGGTAAGCAGTTACACTCACGACTTGTCTTAGGAAAAAAAGAGTTTACGAAAGTTTCAGTGCGGCAGGATTACGCTTTTATTTTTTATTGTGATGGGACCGGGTAGCTCGTTTGGGCACCGGTTCTATGTACGTTTCCTTGTGTATACCAAGTTTGTCATGAAATAGCAGATGCATGTGTTTTACTTGATCTTATTGGTGCCTCTTTTGTAGACGTTCAAGACACGCTTTTTTAACAAGGAACTCGCAGAAGTGCGCCAGGTATATGAATGAAATACAAACCGAACGGCTTCCTTTTGGACAGATTCTAGTTTTTTTATGTTGCCTTGAGTGTATGGGTCCCAAACTATCGATGCCTATTATAATACAGGACGAACTAAACTTCTATATGCTAGTAATTTAACCTTGAAGATACATTGCTGCAAATTTCTGTTTAATTAACCTAGTTTCCGCTTTGCCCTCTTCACAACTTCCGATATATGTTCGTTCCACATCAGATCTGACGTTAGTATAACCCCGAGGTATTTATATTTGTTAACAACAGCGAGAAAGTTGCCGCCTATGAAATATGAAAAACGTAATGGCAGTCGTTTTCGTGCGACAGTCCAATCACAAATGACTTTTTAACGTTTATTTTCATTTGCCAATCTGTGCACCACACTTCAATTTGTGCTAAAGCATTGTTTAGTACAGCCTGGTCATTAGGACTCAGGATGTGGTGATAGATTATGCAGTCATCAGCATACAGCTTAGCTTCAACGGGTAGATTTCAAACTATATCATTAATAAATATTAAATGAAGGGCCCCAGCACAGACACCAGTCGATTGCCTAACTTAACAGGTACTGGATCTGAGCACACATCGTCAATTCCGACAGACTTACTTGTATTATTATTAGATACTTGTATTATTATTATTCGTGTATGTTCTGCATTAGCGTGTCAATATGTGTTGGCTTTTATACGTTGCTGACTACACAATGCGTTAAGGTTGTGATTCAGGACGAGCAATTTTGGCTCTGAATAAAAAAAAAGAAAACAGATACACTTAGTTTCGTGACGACAGCGGCTTTTGGTGAAGATCAGCTTGGAACAGCTCATACTTGGTGTACAGCTGCGAACATGGTTGTACTATGCGCGGAACAGTGTTAAATACTTTTGAATGGTTGTAACATGACCTGATCGACCTGAACCGAACATAAGCACATTCCGGCGCTTGATGTTTGTACGTGCGCGCTGCTCCGAAACGTGTCCTTACGCTGCAGTGCGTGTGCCACTCCATTCGTGTTTTGGAAAGGCTGGCATCTCCACATGAAGAAGTTTGTTGAGGCGAAGCCGCTTCAGTTGTTGGTTTGCACAGAATGCTGGCTTGCGAAGAATTACTAGGGCGTCAATGCGTGCTTGCACACCGTCTGTCCACTTGACCAACATCACTTTGCAATACTCGACTATAGTTCCAATCGAAAGCTCGAGTATTGATGTCAAGCAAAGTATAGAAAATATGCGTGTATGATGCAGGCTCTCTGGCATTTCGAAGTTTATTTCTATTTTGGGCGTCCATGGTTAGCGATCTTTCGAGTCTATTTCATTAGATTACTGTACGAACAGTGAGAAATTACCTCCGTGATTAATTCTAACAACATTCTACAAGAAAGACAAAGCGAGGCTCGAATAACGGAGCAGGCGTCATAGGCGGAAAGAAGGAATCACTAGACGAAATACATATAGCGTAGAGAACAAGATAAATGAAACTGAGCGCAAACGCTCTGAAGCGTAGCACTCCCCATTAGCAACGGCTACTATGTCGGCTGAGAGAGTAGCTAGTGTATGCATCGACTGCTCTTGTCTTGTGAAATCTTGCACCAGTGTCGATCAACGAAGCTTATGAAATATGTGTAGATAAAAATACCTAAATTGGGTTAAATTGGGTGCAAAAGTGTAATTCTCGTGAAAAAAAAGGCATTTGGGCGGAGAAAAAAAAAGCGTTGCCGTTTCGGTCATTTTTCATGACACGCTTCGCGAAGCATAACGGACACTAATGAAAATATTCTGAGTAGAGGAAGCAGAGTCGCAGCACCTGTGGTTGTCCCCAAAAAGCGTGGCCAGCTGACAATTTAGAGTTTGAAAACTGTTTTTTCTTCTTCTTTTTTTAACACACAAAGTACAACTAGGACACCACACTCCATCATTATTTTGGAGCCCCGCTTGACGCAGCCTAAACGCCCGCGGAAACGTCGCGAATTTTACTACACAAAGTTTGTCGATTTGGAAATGGTGTCCTTACGTGACACTGGGTACTCGCGTGCGCATGTAAAATAAAGCAATGAGCATTATGCAAAAAGATATATAGTAGTGGCCAAGAATATTTACTGGAAAAACAACGAAAAGTAAAAGATAGAGAGAGAGAGAGAGAGAGTAATAGACGCCGGCATTTGTGAGGATGTTCAACGCTGATTGGAAGAACACGCAGTGTGCTCCTGCTAAGTTTCGAAAATTACACCTAGTGTTGTTGGTGCCATCTGAGTATCCATGTTTTATGGCTTCCTTCTCGAAAATGCTCACACATTGCTTGGGAGTCGGCGTCCACCTGAGCCTTTCATGACAACAAACAGAAGAAGCGTTTTGGTTACGTCTGGATGAGTCATTACGAGGGCTGCATATTTTGTTTACGAGAGGTGCTCGTCAAGGAACTGTGTATGCGGGTTAGCAGGTATTCACCAGCGTATGTCCACTTGCGTGAGAAAATAGCACAAGAGGGTTAACTCTGCGCCACTTAGCGTATTGTGTATTTCAGGTTTGCGTATTTAAGCCTGGAGCATTCAATTATTCTCCATTGCAGATTCCCCCTTCAGTGCCCTTTGACAAAAATCAAAAGGTGATCATCCTTTCAGCATTCTTGTTTTCACTGGGAAATCTTTGAAAAAAAACCCCTTTATCAGTCAGTGCAAGCAGATAATTAGGTTTATCACTTTTATTGCTCTTGCCCATCGTTAGTTTCACGTGCAGCATCAGGACATAGAACGAGTGAACGATAGCATGATCGATGGCGTGCACTACCAATCAATCTTTAGGCGCTAAAAATGCGAGAATACGAAAAGAGCTTGAACGGTACCTAACTTCATGGAATCGTCTCGAAAGACTATTTCCTTTTTGTTTTTCGTTTGTCGCATTTAATGTTTCATCAAGCGAAATGGGGACGGAGGCAGCCAGTGCGAATCGTGACCAGATTATGGCTCATTGCGACCGCAGCCTTGCTGCTCGCGTGATTGCCCTGGTTCAATAGTCATATGGCGACAACCAAGTCAAAAAATTCTTATAACAGGACGATAAAAAATGACGATGACAGCGAGAAAGAATAGTTAGATGATCGGAACACGTGAAAAAGAGAGGAAAGGAAATAGAAAAAAAATGTATGCTAGAGCAGGTGCCGTTATCATGTAGCACATTGCGTTCATGTGATTGCTCGTTTTATTAACGTGCCTCGAATGAATATCCGTCTTCCTCCCCTCCTCTCGCCCCTTGCTCGTTTGTCTCATAACCAGCAACCGATATCTGACCCATATGCGCTCTCAGTTAAAGCGCAAAGCATTATTTCACGTTAAAAATATTTTTGAAGGTATAGTGACCATCGAAAGCGCCTTACCCGTAATTAAATACGATAATAAGGAAAAGGGAGCCGCTCATTGTCCCTTATAATTAATGTATATGTATTTGGTTTTTGCAGTAATGCTGGGAATTCGTGAAATTGGCTGATCTCTGATGCCTGTTTCCTTAGTTCATGAGTGTTATTTGTTTACGCTCCTTGGTGGAGACGATAACATGTGACTGTAATGCGTGACTCTCGGGCGATGTCATAAAGTTTCTGACAGAGATGACCGCAATTTTGAAACATTAATTAGCAGGAAAGGACGTCATTATATTTAGTGAAGCTAAAGGGCAGGCGGCTGTAGGTGCGTGTTGCTGTAAGGCTCTTTGCCTCGAGTCCCATACGGGTCACCACCCACTGACGTGTTGCATAAAGATAGAAAGACCAGATAAAAGAAGGCGTGTAGGACATAATGGGAGAGCGCTGAAGCTAAGAAATACTATGAAATTCCATGAAGTGAATAACACAAAGGCCAAATAAATGCCAATGATGCTAAATTGCGTGAATTTTTGAGACGCAGTACTTGCGTCTTTTGTATCGGTTTGAACTACGTTTCAGGGGTTTTCAGGACGGAGAGGCTGCAACGAAGTGAATGAAAGAGTTGCAATGAGCGCCAACCATGTACCATAAATTATGGCGGACCCCCCCCCCTTTTTTTTTTCTTTCGGGGAAAGGTGTCCGTGGGGCTGGAGTCTGCTTTGCAAGTGGTTACGCTGTACACGAGGTGCTTGTATACTGAATATGTATTAATGTATTGTACCGTAGCAATCGGTGGTTCCCCGGTGTGTTTGTCAGTGCTCTTGTACGTACATGCGCAGCAAGGAACAGATAGAATCTGTTCTCCCACTTCGATCCAGGATTGTCTTTAAGTTTGGATATGGTACTTGGCTTTTCCGCTTGTTGCATGTGCGAATAAACTGTACAGTTGGTGATGTTGTCTCAGAAATGTACTTGATGAAAGAAGGGGTGAAACATCTAGGAAAGACATCTAGGAAGGGGCGAGACATCTAGGGAAACTTGGGGAGGCGCGATGGGTGCACTGTTCTGAGAGATATTTCTTTGATGAGGCACTACAGTGGTGCTGAGCCTGAAACGGGGCATATAGGGAAGGGTGTTATAGCTCCACTAATGTCGCCAGAAAACTTCGTCAGAATGCAGTTCACTCTAAGGTGCTTATTGTTCTTTTCTACACATTCGGTTTTGGTTTCCTATGGCATGAATGGAAGGATGTTTAAGCTCCACTAACAACACCGGGTGTTGGTGCATGGTGGACCATGTTGACACGACAGACTGTAGCGACGTGACGCGCCGACAAGATCCGAGGTGTGTGTTTTAGTGGCGAGCCCCCTAAAGGTCAGTAATGTCGAAAGTTGGGCGAGTTAGTAATAGCTCATGATTACATATGAAGCAGACCACCACAACAGGCACAAGAGGAAGCGGTGTCGCTATCGTTCCTTTTGTGCCTGTCGTCGTGCACTGCTTTATATGTAACCATAAATGTGATTCGTGCCTAAAACACACACCTCGGATCACTAGCAATAATTTCACACTGTTTAGACGCGTCCACGAGAAAGCAATGAATAGCTCTAACTTGTTTTGCGGCACTTAACTATCATGGCATGCACACGTTACAAACTTATGAAACTAATAACAAAGAAGGTTCTACTGCGAGTTATGAAATCAACTGTCAAGTTAGGTCAGCAGCATTTTCATGGGAGCTTTGCTTTCCCTTTCTCGCTTGGGCTGATTACAATATTTTTTTTTTGCTATACTCTGCTCAATATGGCAGACAGTAATGGAAAGAAAAAGCATTCGCATGTTCATTTTATAGTTTTGAGTTGGGTCACTGAACTCAACGCTATATGCCACTGTGTGTTTCCATGTACTTTCCTTTGATTTCCCATGTTGGAGTATTTGGTGCTTCCGACTGGGAAAGGTGCAATAAAGGTGCATGAAATATTCTTACGTAGAAAATATTGCTGCCTCCACGAGACATTACAGCAAGGTGAAGAAAAAGAAGGGCGTTGTTGTGCTTTACAGTTTGGGGGGGGGGGGGGGGGGGGGGGGGGGGTGTACGGGTCATAAATGAACAATTAACGTACGGATGCAGCACAATTAGCTGAAATCGTCATCATTTTTTAAATTTTGCTGGGCATTAAAGTATCGTTTGAGTACACGTTCTCTTTTTCTTTCAACTCCAACATGAGTTCAGAGGCATTGGTCATTACATTTTTTGTTACTCGAATGTAAAAAAAAAGTCCGGACTGTGTGAACAGCGCAGCACGGTCACAGCGAAAGCTAGAAGAGTAGAGGAGTAGCCGGCGCCACGCATTGACACCAACCTCTCCTTATATACATTTAATAAAAAATGTTATTCCTGGAACCCATTACAAACTTTATTGGGGCTACTATTGCAAGTACGCCTGCAAAGTACCCACCACTAAATTAATTCATTCGGTGGTTGACGAAGATGAAGAATTGCAGCTCAGGCTATGGTAATGGGCTGGAAGCATTCATCGACCCAATCGTAATGAAATTTGTACTGTGCGATGCCTGCTTGCTACTTCACTCTTATACCACGTCATATTGCGCATCAAGCAACGAGACGAGTCGTCGACACCACCTGTCCTCTTTGATGGCTCTCCGCATGCCCACTGGACTCGACCGAAGAGAAGCCACCCTTCTTCGTCGCTTATGGCTAGGAGTGGCATTTACAAAATCTTATTCATTTGTCATAGGAATGGCTGACAACGCTCTCTACGATGCCTGTCATTGCGAAGAGACGCTACACCACATCCTGTGCGACTGTCCGTTGTATGACATCCAGAGACAGTCACTGGCGTCCGTTTTTGCGCACATCGACAACAGCCAAATGTCTGGGGAGACTATTCTGTCAAGTGACTGAGAGAAGACATTGCAACAGAAAGCGATAAAATCTCTGTTGAAGTTCCTACGCGGCACGGACTTGAACAAGCGGCTGTAACAACAATGTCACACACCGTGAAAGACAAGACTGGACTATGAATGAGTGTGAGCGCGTGTGCTGCCGAATGTGCGGTGTTTATCTCTCTCCCCTCTTTGCTCTCTATCTTTCATCTGCCCCATCCCCCTCTCATGCGTTGGGTAGCAAACCGGCTGCCTATAGGCTGGTTAACCTCCCTGCCGTTCTTTTTCTTCTATTTTCCTCCCTTGCGCATGTTAACGTGGTTCTTTCCCGACATAACGCTTGTATAGAGAAATTGTGCCTAGGAGTTTTGAGAATCAAATAATAAGAAATGCTAACAGGGTGAATTCTTTTTAGTTTCGACTAGCTCGTTTCCTTAAAGTGCTCATAAATTTGTATGTACGAACGTTTGTTCATTTCAATTGCACTAAATTGGGCTCAAACTTCTGGAATCGAGCATCTGACTTGAACAAGAGCGACGTAATGTCATAGCTACTTGGTCACCACAGTGGATGGTGCTCGAAAAAACAATCATGTATTTTTCCAAGAGCAGTCACTATGTTCCATCAGAGATTCTAGGCATAAATATGATCGCTTAGTTCTTTAGATAAATAACTAAATGCATTTCTGTGAGCTTTTTCTTTATCTTACTCGCTGGTTTGAAAAATTGTTAAGTTCGGTAGGTATGAATTACCGATATTTGCTGTTACGCTGCAGGAAATATATCAAATTAGATAGAAAGAAGAAAAAAAGTCGATATTTTCAGGAGGTTCTATTTGTTATCGTCTGTTTTGTTTTAGCTTCATGCTTTTAGTTAATGAATAAATATAAACGAAATAAGACACTGGCAGTATCGACAAATTTTTGTGACTCCCTTTTCTTCGAAAGTGGGATTCTCCAAGTATTACCCCACGCCCTTCACCGTGTCCTTCTATAAATATCAACCAATCAAAAGAAGTCGATACTTCTGGGGCTGCGATAAAACCATAAAAAAACAATGCATATACTGTCCTAAGCTTTGATCGACGTTTCTTGCCTCTGATTTCGCCGCCAACTGTGTTACAAGAAAGTTACCAAGGTCTAGCACTTCTCTGCTCAAAATTAGTTCCGAAATTGAGCTGGACTTCAACTCAGCGGATGTAAGAGATGTGCCTTCTTCAGTGTGAGTAGTTTTGCCACCGCGGATGGTGGTGAGGCAGGGCTGTGCACATACATACAGAAATGCACAAGAAGGAAATAAAACCAGACGAACGCGAGTGACATGGCGGTATTGTTGAAACGCCCGTTACCCACATCACCACAGAATGAAAAAAAAGCCAAAAAAGTTATAAAAGTGCCGAGGAAGCCCTTAAGCGCAGGAAACACAATGAAAGCCCCATTGAACTGCGTTGAAGAAGCGGGCAATATGATTCATGATGAACATATCCTTGCCTCACAGACGCAACACGACAGTGGCGTTTTCATCTTCAGGCGACACAGATCGCTTTTTCCTCGGGCACCTCGCATTCGCTCTTGCTGCACGGCCAACGCTATTGCTTTGTGTTTTTGCGGTTGGGTGTCTAAAGGCACTGGACACTGGCTGGCGAGTCAACGAAGGACGTTTCCAACAACCGCCGTGGGTGCAGCAAAGTGGCGTGCGATAGGACCACCGAGAGACAGTTTGGAGCAATAAGTCGATGAGTATTGGGAAACGAGGCTGAGAAAAAATGTCCTCAGTGCAGCTGAGGGAAGGAGCGAAAAAGAGAGCTAATGGTGTGGCAATAAAAGTGTGTGTTGGCACACTGACCTTTCTTTAAGTCTTCTTTCGTTTGCTCTTTTGGCACAATAGCCCCGCCGCGGTGGTCTAGTGGCTAAGGTACTCGGCTGCAGACCCGCAGGGCGCGGGTTCGAATCCCGGCTGCGGCGGCTGCATTTCCGATGGAGGCGGAAATGTTGTAGGCCCGTGTGCTCAGATTTGGGTGCACGTTAAAGAACCCCAGGTGGTCTAAATTTCCGGAGCCCTCCACTACGGCGTCTCTCATAATCATATAGTGATTTTGGGACGTCAAACCCCACATATCAATCAATCAATCAATCTTTTGGCACAATACCGTGATTGTGACCACTTTTTCTTTTTTTGCGGGTTGACCTAGATAGAATGAGCAAGATAAGTCATTGGTATTCATTGGTAGTCATTGGTAGTCATTGGATAAGCAAGATAAGTCATTGGTAGAGCCAGTATATTGTAATATATCGTGTGAAACAGCGAAAATATGTAGGCGCTGCTTCGTTGTGTTTGAAGGCGTCGTAAAATGAAATCAGTGACCTTATATCGCTGCCTCGACGGGCGCTAGTTAATGTTTCTGCATTGTCACCATTGTCCAAGGAATATAGTCTTTGTGAGACATTTACAGGGGCTCTACCAAGTAAGCGTTTTGTTTACGGTTCTTTATGACCAATAACACCATAGCTAATTACTCGGCCAGGCACTTGTGCACGGTTTTCCTGCCTCCCTCTTCGAATGCGCCACTTTTATTGAAGCTGTATGGTCGCCTTCGGTTGGTTTTTGATGACAATGCGTCGAGTGGTACATCACTCAATAAGCTACAGCGTCTCATCAGCAAAGGAGAGCCCGATTGGCTCATTGTCAAGCTTTTCATGTTCGAGATCCATGGTAACGCTTGTGGCCATCACAAACGGCTATGTGCCTCATAATTTGGGAAAATTCCACTGCTCACGGCTTGTACACTAACAACGAGGGCAACAGTTAGCCCAGCAAACGAGTATGTACCATAGAAATCAGTGTGGCCTATCAGAAAACTATCATCTATAAAAACCCGTATGTGACGCGGAAATTGGCTAATTATTAATATATACAATTTTCACTAAATAGCAACCAGGCAACAGTCGACCTAACCAGTGGCATGCGCGTTGCCTTAGTCGTACCCCTGTCACGTGACGCGACGTGGTTATAAAAGATGATGGCTAAACTACGACCACAAAGTTCAACACAGAGTGTTTAGTAAGGAGATGTGATGTGACATATGGGAAAAACTCGCACAACACATAAATGCGTTAAACCGACCAAGGGAGGGCCACCACCTTCACTGTTTTATTGGTGTCGGTGAAGTGGAGTCGGTTTAATTTTTTATTATTGGCGTCTTTCTCTATTTTTCAGTCGTGAAGAACGCTGATTTTTCGCTCGCAATCAACGACGCCGACAGAGAATAGCGCAATTTATGAGAAACGAAGTCTATAACCTTATTGCGCTGTAAGAGCTCATGCTTCACTCAATACAATACACGACGGTGTCGTTACCAGAGTACTGTTCTAGCAAGAAAAAATATGGTGTTTATATTATGCGCGATTCCAATGCGAGCAGATAATTCACATTGATTATTTTTCAGCAGACAAGTCTTTAACGAATGAAAACAGTACAGCCACACAAAAAATCGTAATCTGCCTTCAAACTTCGTTAACTGTGACGTTGGGCTGCTCAGAACGTGTTAGCGCTTCGATGCACGGCAATGACTGCAGCATCCTGACTGAGACAACGTCATAAAATAGAACACTTGCTTGTTGCTGTACTATACGTGAATTTAGAAAAGTTATCCAATAAAATTTTTTAAGCCCTCACAACAGCGCCCTTCGTAAACAACTGTGCGGTTTCTGTACGTTGTGTGTATCGCTTCTACTCAGTGACACCCATCATCTGCAAGTGTTTACTGGCAAGTGATAATCGGACAAAGAAATATGCACAAGAAAAATGGAGACAGGGTGAGTGCTCGTCGCGTGTCCTTTCTTTTTCTGCTGTTTTGTTTTTTCACAATTATTAGAGAATATAAATTGTTCTATGTTGGCTGTGTTGGCATTTTGACTAGAAAAAACATGTTCAGTACCAGCGGGTGCAAATGAACAAGGGACACTTATAGAACACAGTACTTCGGGAGAGCTGCACAAGAGGTAACAAGACCCATTTTTTCCAAGTCGCCAAGCTTTGAACGTTGAGTGCATTAAAAATGTAAGGGTGTAAATTGTGCCCTGTTTCCAGTTGCTGTTTGCATGAGAGGACTAGAAAAAAAATGGCCGCGATCTGCATGTTTCACTGCAAATGTCGTTGAAAGACGATAGTAGTGCGTCTGAAGAGAGGGAAAAAAACGTTTATTTGATGTTGTTTGAGAGAAAATTGCTGAATTGTATTCTGGAGGCGTTGTGTTAGAGCGTCTCGATCCGTGCAGCGAAGGCGAACGAGCGCATCGGCACATTAGACACGAGCGCTATCTGGCAGTAATCTTCGAAAACGAAGGAAGGAGTGCGCGTGTCTCGGCAGCGACAAGGTGTAGAATGCAAAGCGACGGGGAGGTGCCAGCAAAGTGGCGTCTTCGCAAAGCGTTGGAAACACCTGCCTTTTTTGTGCATAGCGTTGTATTGTCAGCGCAGCGTGATAAAAGCTAGGGTCCTTAGAATTACTTGCGTATGCCTACTGTAGTATAAAGACACACTTAGAGGATATTGACATGTTGTTATGGTGCCTCAGATATGCGCATTGTTGCCTTTTAATTGACAATCGCACAAGTATGAAAGCTGAAACTTGACCAATATTGGCGGGCGCTGCGAATGGGATTGGCCGTTAAGGGTATCGCTCGATGCCGTTTGGGGTATTGTTGCGGCGGACAAACAGACAAATGTACAGACAGAAAAAAGACAGACATACCAAAATTTTTGCATCGATGTACCCGAGAAAGACTATCGGGTTTAAAAATTGTTGATTACGACAGAATACACTGCACTTAACGCTCAAACCGGAGCGTGGGTGTCGACTGCTATGTACACATGCTGTGATGCAGCATCGTGGCCACTTATGTGCGTGGGCGTCGCTTTAGGACCTGCTGCGGTTTCATACATCGGGCGTCGAGTTACGATTGTAGGGCTATTCATTTCAGCACTTGCTACAGGAAGGAAGCTCAAGGAAGAAAGCGCAGAAGAACGGCAGCCTCTTTTGCTACAGTTCACAGCAGGGCGTGCGCAGCACTGTTAAAAGGGCGTCCTTCTAGGCTCGCGAAAGGAACCGTATCTGCTGTATCCGTCCTCCCTCTCTACCAAAGGCGTCTGCGCATTCTCTGTGACGCCCGACTTCTTCTCCGTCGCTTTCTTGGATACAGTATTTCCTGCTCGTTGAAGAACATGAGTCTAGGCATCTGGTTTCGTCTTTTTATTCGCTTCAGGAAAGAGAAAAACTTGGAAATTGGCAAAGTTTTTTCATTTCATTTTAAAAAAGCCAGTGAATGTTCTGTTCACTTTTAACCTAGAAGCTAAATCTACAAGACTGCCAAGTTAGATACTGTAGCGAGGAAAATGAATTGCTGCTGCGAAATCTATTCCGAAATATATGACAGTTATCCTGTGTTAGATAGTCTCTGGGTCGAGCTCTTAGTATTACCCAAAGAATTGATACACAGATGATGAAGGAGGTTGGTTTATTTTATAGAAGACGGAGGTAAATTACTTATCTACAGAACCACACATGAGGGCGTGGGAACCTTTCCGAGAGATATGGGTGAAAGTTCAGAGAAACTTCAAGCTGCTGTCGCACGACAGATCATGTAGAGAAAAAAGGCGGATAGATAGATAAACCGACAGATAGATAAATAGATAGATAGATAGATAGATAGATAGATAGCTAGATAGATAGATAGATAGATAGATAGATAGATAGATAGATAGATAGATAGATAGATATAGATAGATAGATAGATAGATAGATAGATAGATAGATAGATAGATAGATGGATAGATAGATGGATAGATAGATAGATAGATAGATAGATAGATAGATAGATAGATAGATAGATAGATAGATAGATAGATAGATAGATAGATAGATAGATAGATAGATAGATCTTTACAGTGTATGAGAGCAGGCAGAAACATAAACTTGGCTTCTTAATGTAGTTTAATCATGGTATCGAACCTTTTAGGTGCCCTGTTGCGAGTTAGTTTTACGGGCTTTATAGAATTTGAAATTTAGTGGGCCTTCGGTGTAACCGGGAAATATAGCCGAGTACCTATTTTTCATATTTAAGAAGGTTTCCTTCTCGTATTTGAAGGAGATGAACAGGTGGTGTAATAATATAGAAAACGTCCCGACGTTCTAAAAAAAAAAACCATAAGAAGTTAGTCACTGCAGCTGTAAAGAAATAAAGAGCCCTATCGAAACATGTGCCTTTATTGCGGATTTTCTGAATTCTTTCAACACAAACGGCGTATACGTTTTGCCTAAGTAAGCGCTCAATAAATTTAAACGTATGTCCCTTAGGGCGCAATCTATTGGTGCAACGCAGACGAATACGAAAAAGTTGGCCTTCTTATCAACAGAAACATACTTCAACAGTTTTTGGTTGTCATTTCTCCTGCTGCTATCACAAGCTGGTTGTTCTCTGAACCCGCGTGAAATTCACACCAGCTTGTCGAATATATGTCAGTCATGTTGCGAAACAAGACAATCCTAAAATGTTTGAACAGCGCGAGATTCTTGACGCGACATTTGATGAATAATTTCTTGCTCTTTTCAGTGTTGCATATTTCATTACTTCAGCAGTGTTATGTAATGATCTGCCGTCAGCGTCAAAGTGAAAAGTATACAATTGTTTCATCATCCCATTCTCACATATGGGACTAAACATGAAGGACAGCAGAGCAGCTATGTATAGAGAGAGTTGAGGACAAGGTAGCGTCGAGAACATAAAATGATATGGCTAGCAATAAGAAAACGAATGACTGCAGAATGGGTGAGGGAACAAACTTGGCTTGCAGATATTCTAGTTGACATGAAGCGAAACAGATGGACCTGAGTTTGCCACGTAATGCGTATAACAGACTACGGTTGGCCAGTAAGAGCAACAGCATTGTTACCAAGGGACGGTAAGAACGGTCGAAGAAGGTAGTGTAGCATGACGGAGCGACGAAATTAGGACGTTTGCAGACATAGACTGGAATAAGCTCGTACTAGGTTACGGCACACTAGACATCATTGCGAGACCAATTCTTTTGCAGTGGATTAAAATAGGTTGAAGATGGTGATGATGATGATGCATGAACATTGCATGATGCGATGTTATATTTATTGGCATGACCGTGTTTTTATGTCGCAGTGATATTAGCAGTTGATTCCGTAGAATATTTGATACCTATAGTGGTTTTGCGAATGCGCCAGATGTAGGTAGAAAAGGGCTTATTTTGATGAAAATTACCTATATTTTACATGTTGCTTTCTTGCACTCCTATAGTTTTCTTGTATAAAATAGGTATGCAGCCATGCCCAATATCAACGAGTTGGTCCATGCCCGGTCACGCCAACTAATTGCCGTACTTGCGCCTATCCGAGACGAAGGAGAGATGCGGCACAGAGATCCACACTTCACTTTCAGTGAAATTTGAAAACACTACAGACTCAGCAGGTGCAATTTTCAACCGTCACATCCGGCACTGACGAGGCCATCGTTCATCACGCCCAGAATGCTGAAAACAGAATCGTACCCCTCTCTGCTGATATCAGCAAACTTATGTACAAAATTAAACCAAGCTGCTTTAACTGCATCGAGCGATGGTGCGGACTTCCACACATGCTCTGGCAATGTTCGGCCCTGCATGACGCCTCACTCAACTCTTATGAGACCTGGCAATCGGCGCTCACCCGCTTGACTGCAACGTACAACCTCAGGCGCCCGTAACTTGGCGGCCGGACTGAATTTGCCCGTCCCCGCGTGGGTGTGGTCTGCAACAAAGCCTCCCCATTAAGAGGAATCGGTCCCCCAGGACTTCAATAAAGTTCTTTAACCGACTGACTGTTATCTGTCTTTAAATATTTCAGAAAAAACAAGTTGGTGGAACTAACACTTTGTTACTTTGTTAATACCATATCTTCTGGGGTAGTTCCAACTAACTGGATGACTCAGACTTATAAGGAGGCCCATATAAACATTGACCCTTCAAGAGTACTAGCGACCAAGAAATAAACATGCACAGTTCAGGTATCGGAACCTGAAACGTAATATGCAATTTTTTTTATTATGCCAGCCATGAATCAGGGCCCGGATTCACAAAACTCACTTACGAAAATATTTTTGCGCAAGAGAAATCTTGTTGCGTAAGTCGATTCACGAAACGAAAAAAACGTCGTAAGAGGCCATAGTTGTCACATCGGGCGCTGCAAATAAAGCGCGCTGTGACTGCCCGGGAACATGTCAGTGATGGTGATGCAGTTGCTATATTTGCTTACGTCACCGAAAAGTGCTCGTAAGTGGATTCACGAAGCGAAATTGTGCGTAAAAACAGCATGGCTGAGAGAAAATCCTAAGAGTGGTCCGGACCACTCTTAGGAACGATGTGGCTACTTAGAACCTGCTGTCGCAGCGGTATACTTTGGTGCCCTGGCTAGTTTTGAGTTATTTCACGCCCATTAAGGGCTGCCTGATGACTGCTGGTGCGTTTTTATTTCTTTCGGCGCTTTGAGCTTCGCGTGTTGTTTCCCTTGTACGCAGTGGATGGTGTTGACAACCACCATCGTCCAATAAGTTCGAAGTCGCAGTAATTGAAGAATTCTATTGGGCGTCAATGGCATAAAACTACGCATGTAAAGATTTGTGGTTGGATGAAAACCAATGTGATACGTGAATGGTCGGTGCATTCGAACGCGACATGGCATAGGATCAACCTTATTTGTTATGTTGTTGTGTTGCGCCCCATCTCATCCAATTAAAAGTGCGACTCGAGATCCTTGCCTCACTGGTGGAAATTACCACCAAAGAGGTTAATGGGAGCACATTCTTTGCACGCTATTGGAAATAAAAATGAGAGGAAGTTTTCAGTGAGTGGTTCCTAAAGTTTGTGCTCTAGTGTACTTTCATTGGCTCTAACTGCCCAATGGTTGCGATCTCTGGATTACAGCTGTCGATACACTTTGGGACGATCTGGAACAAAGCGTACTTTGTAAACCAAAGCGTATTAGGGGTGCGCGTGATTACGCATGGAACTACAAACAAATCATGCATCTTCACCTTCACTGTTCAGACACCGATATGGACCGTGATATTATGGCAAGCAATCGGAATGAAATGACCCTAGTAACTTTGTATGACACCGAAAATATGCAAACCCTCACGATTCTGGAGCAAACCTTGGCTGAATTCATCCCTGCGTCAATTATCAGCCATTTAACTTGGCGCACGAACATCATTCAAAGGTAGAGCGAGCCACTGAAATGTATTTTGTGCGACGTAGCGACCACTTGACCTGAAAATAATAGCGTTGCGAAGGCGAATCCCCTGTCGCATGCTCTGATCGAAGCAGCCGACAAACGCGAGCAGACGACGGCTTGGCCGACAGGCACAGCTTGTGATTGGTTGTGAAGCAATACCCTTTACATCAGCTCACTCCGTGACGTTGCCAAAACACTTCTTTCATCTGGCACGCCTGTCCTGTTCGTCATATCACCCCCCTCGCACATAAGAGAAAATTTTGTCACGCCATGAAAATAGTGCAAGTACTTTCTAAGAGCTCTCTTATCATCTTATGTGCTGCGCAGTTGTCGAAAACAACATGGCGTCGTAAACAGCATATCGGTCGGTGCGACTTTCAGCAAACGCTTCTCGCACGAGTTACTTCAGCGTTTGACCGGATGTGTGTTGATTACAGCAGCTCTTTCGGTGCGTGTAAGCAGTGCGGAAAGCTGTGGCAGTGCAATGGTGTACGGTGAAGCGCAGCGAAGTCTGTGCGTCGGTGTGGTTATCAAGCGGGGATCGGCGTCGATGTATCGACGGCAACTAGCACACGAGAAGCCTGCAATGTGTGTTTGTGTGCCGCTATCAGTTCGTTCGCTTGACTTTCCAGTCTCTCAGTTTGGTGCTGTGTGACATTTCGGATTGACAGCGTTTTGACACGTTACTTGAGTGACCCCAAGTACGTACGGAAACGTATGAACTACGCGCTCGGTTCTTGCTTCGCCACTAGATAGCCCGTACGCTTCTATTTACTTGAGAGCAATGTACTGTTCGAGAGTGAAACGATGTTCGTTGTGAACAGTGGTGCTGTGTTGACGTTCCAAGACTTGTGAACAAGCTGTGCTCGTGTGACCGAAAATTGAAAGACAGCGTTGATAACTGTTTTGCCCTGCGAAGTCGTGGTGGGGCAGCTTGGCGCTTTTGTTTGTTAAGTCGTCACTTCTCCTTTTTGTGATAACCATAGTCCTAGCGCTGTGATGTGATCAACCAAAACTGCGAGATGCTACATTCTGTTGTGGATCGTGTTACTTTGGAAGCGCGCCTAGACTGTTTTTCGGTAACAAATTGAGAGTTCTATGTGGCAGCGAGAGCCCGTGAACATCAAGCTTCCCTCCAGCCCCCCAAAAAAGCAAAGATTTCACCGGTGCCTTGCTTTGGATGAAGTTCTAGGCCAATATCGCCTAACTACAGGTTTCCGAGTTCGTCTGGCCATCGTTTTGCACGGCACTAGAGCCTTGACAACAGCCGGTCATGGCCAGTTCTTACACTTTATAAATGGACGTGCACGCCTGTCCAGCCCTTCATTGCTGTCATTGGCAGCTTCCAGTCTGCAGATGCCCTTTGCCTGTTGGCCGTACTTGGTTCCTTATGACACCGACGGCTACTAAATGCTGCCATCAGTGAGTTCACCTTGCAGAACTAAATTTCACCGGTACTATAATTCACGCAGTTCTATAACGTGTGCAAGTTTTTAAGCCCATCAGATGTAATATTTCTCTATGGTAAGTTGAAGCATGAAAAATTTACTACTACTGTTGTATACATACATATATTATGGAGCAAATACATAAAAAGTTTTTTGTGATTTGATACAAGTGAGCTCTTGTTTGATTATGAGGTTGGGCCTGTCGATTGACCACGTTTGATAGTTGGAATGTTAATGTGAACTTATTTTTCAGGAGCCAGGTTGCACTTAAAAAATTTATGTTATTTTGGAAAATTAGTTCTATAGACGATTACCACTGTGGTAGTACTATACTTCAGTAGGACATATATATTGCGGTACGTAAATTTTACATGAGGCTTCAGTTTATTTCAATGTGATTATAGCAGATTTTGTTCAATTTAACGAAGTGATAGGTTCCTCAAATAAGTATTAGAAGTGAGTGCTTTAATGATTGTTTTTAATTATCTCTCTTCACTGATCGCAGAGATTGGTTTGTTAAGGTCATGTGATGCATTGGTTGCACGTTCTGGCACATCAATCCTCATCATTACTTGGAGCCCCTGTACAAAAATAGGAAGGACACGTTCTCCCTAACTGTGCAAGCCTATGTCACTGCTGGGACTGTTATCATTCAGCGGATGTGGCGTGGAAGCATGCATGGCAGCCTCATCTGGAAGGACTGCAATCTGCTTGGGAGCTTCGAGGGCACAAAACTGCCTAACGGCTGGCTGCAAGGTTAGTTTTTTCTTTAATACATACGATTACGTGAACACCACTTACTGTTCACAAATTGAAAACCCAAGCATGGTTGCTTTCAGTGGATACTTGTAATATTCTTACACATAATTCTTATTCAACATTTATAGATATAATTGCAAGATAATTGAGAATGTTGAAAGCTGAAAGCCTGCAGCTTATGAATGAAACTCCAATAGTCTGAGGCTCAAAAGCTTGTGCTTTGAAACGAGCACAAATACTTTGATTCCTTATTGAGCTCTCGAGCTTGTGACTCCCTCTGTGGATCAAGTGCTCTGGAAGGAAATAGCAAGTGGGTGAAAATTGCCTGGCTGTTCACAACTTGCAAGGAGAAAGACCTATTGAAGAAGCCTCAGATGACATAGGGCCAGTAACTGCATCTTTTACCTAATGTAGCTTTTTCTCTCTCAGTGCTGTTGCTAGTGTTTCAGCCGAACATGTTCACCACGATTGCATAGTAATATATATTTTTCAACAAATTGTACCTGACCTAAGCATGCATTGTTTATATCTAAAGGTGACGTTCAGTGTATTTTAAAGCCATGACTTCTCATTTCTCTGTCTGTGGCTAGCCTATTTCAGCAGCAGAGCGATGTAGCTAGCCCACATGCAATCCAAGTCATGGAGCGCTCCTTTGGTGTTCTGTGCAGGACAGGGCATATCCATCCGGCAAGACACTGGTATCAACAATAATGGTGAGTGTTGGTGGCACCTGAAGGAGCCCGTTGTGTTTGTTGCGTATGATTATTTCCCCTGATGAAGTGCATTTTTGAAAGGTTTTCTTCATTTAGAATAATAAATGTCAGTAACAAGCACACTCATAATCCACAAGTTCTTTGTGTCCTCTAGACTGCCCTTTTGCTCCTATATGCGGTATGGTGAGCTGGTTATGTTAGACAGCCTTAAAGTTATCAACATTGGCTGTTGTGTTGTAATGCAGTGTAACTTGTGTTTTTAGTGAACTTATTTGTGGTCTACTTCTCGCACCTAGTGTAAAGTCGAAATAAAAGAAACTCTATTGGCTTTTTATGCCTGTCAGAAGTTTCAGGCCTTCATCAATAACATTGTGGTTTTGCTCTTGTATCATATTAAATATATTTTCAGCCTTCACTGTTTGTGTGTGTGTGTGTTGAGGCTTGTCATTGGCTTCTGCAAATACAATATCTGTAAATATGAGCACATAGTTGACAACTATACACTCTTGCATGTAGCATGGTTGTAACAATGATCTGTATTTTTCTAAGTTCCAGCAGTAACAAGGGGTTCGGTGCTCCACGGTCATGTACAGTGTATCAAGAACAGAGCACAGAAGACCAACAAGTATAAAGGGACTGCCAGTGACTGTTCTCCTGCTCAAAGTTTACAACAGCAGAAAGAGCACATTGTGAGGTCAGGAGCAGCTGCTGCTTAACTTCTTAGCAGTGCATTATTCAGCAGTTCCTTTGCTTGCATTCGAAATTATTTAAATTTGGCATGGAAGGTACCAAACTATGACACTAACTTAAAGGCTGCTGTAGTGTTAGTGGGTAAATATTTTTGAGCTGAAGTTTTTAACATGTGTGTTGAGTGCCTGCGTGCCTCTACATTTACATGCCAGAAATCATAGCATCCATGGTCGCCAATGGTAACTGTGTTTGCATTCTTTGTAGTACAAGAAGTAAAGCCATGGATGCAATAATCATGTACTTAGTCGATGTAATCCTTCAGTGTACACTCATTTGTATAGCACCAATGATGCCCTGAGTGTATAAGCTCTGAGAAGTGAACCTATGTGGATTATTGTATTTGGAAGGAAGAGGATCATCACTACTTCTAGTATATCTTAACAGTAGATTTTAGTGCTTGGGTATTATCCCACTGCCTGTCCGTCCTTCAACAGTCTACTTATCTACTGTGTAAGTGTAACATTTGAAATGTATACTTTGCTCGGATAGGTTTGTTCATAATGTAGTGCAAGTGACTTATCATCTATGCAGCGCTACTCAGACTAGAAATAAAAGTATTTATTTTTATATGTAGCTATAGCATGCATTCACTTGTGTTTTTCTAGGTGCCTGTGCAATTGTTTAGGCCTACAAAAGTGCTGGTATACTCTAATATTGAATCTGGCATCTTAAAATAGTTTGTTAGTGGAAGTAAGAATGTGTTTACAACCAATATTACTATCCTCAGATGAACTGTGAAAACTCTGTGGAAATTTATTTACAGTTTTTTGAACGTTGTGAAGGCAAATGTTATGTTCTTTTATTGTGGTCCCTGTTTTATGCAAATGACACATAATTACTTTGCAGTGGCATAGTATTAGTTGTTATTTTACATATATGTGCTGAGCAACATTGCAGTTGAGGCCAGCAGCAAGACATACATGCAGTGCACTGGAGCATCACCTCACATAGTGTACAGTCTTTGCCCACCAGTAAACTCAATATTTTTCAAGCACACTAATAGACAGCTGTGTGGGACTGTGTTGGTGTGCAAACTTTGAAGTCTTCTTGAGGAGTGTTTTTCATCATTTTTTGACCAAGTGAAGTAGCTACCCAAGGCCACAACTGGTGGGAATGTGGTGGTTTCCTCTCTCCAAAAGCACTCCTACCAGCTGCCTCAATGTTAGCATGGGGTGAGTTCACGAACTGGAAAAATAATTGGTCTTTGTTTTCTTGGCCGAAACAGTCACTTCCACCGTTGAGCCACCACGACGCGCCAGAATAGAAACTTTTAGCTAAATAAAGTTGATTCTACTTTTGAGATGTGTTTTAGGGAGACGAAATGGCACCCATAGCTGTCAATATAAACACTGTTTGCACCAGGAGCTTAGTAGCTTATAATTGTATTATTCATGTATTGTCTGGAATTTACTCACGCTGTGCGAAATTTAAGCCCAAGTGTCCTAACATGCTTTGTTAGTGGGTTGTGAATGAGCCAAGCTATGTGAATAAACAGAGTAATATTGCAGACATGTACAAAGTATTGATGCACAGCCCTTTTCTTTAGCATGACATTGTCAAGGGCTTTATTCTTGTGTTTTTATAAAAACTGCTTGTCACTGGGCAGCAGCGGAAAACTATGCATCAAGCTTTTGCGAGATGGTTCAAGTAACACCGTGTTCAGACATAACAGTGCCGGTGGATTTCTCTCGTAAGTTACTTTCTGTAGTATATTCAAAATGAGTGTATTAGAATTGTTGTTTTATAGCCATTCATTTTATTATTTACACCTGAGTGTATGTATGTATGTATGGGTTTACATATGTATATATGTGTGCGTGCGTATATGTATGTATGTATGTATCTTTTAAATGAGAATCCGTTTATCATTGGTGAGTAAGTATGGTAATGATTTGGCTGAATTTGTTTCTAGTTATTTCTCTATTGAGCCATTATACATTTCAATTTGTTTTGTACTGCATAAAAATAAATGTAACCTTACACAGAATATGTGTGTTCAAAGAAGTTGTTTCATTTACCAACCTACAGTCATGGGCGAGAAATTGGGTAAAATGGAACGAACCTGCGAAGATTAGTTTAGAGCATAGCTACTCTACATGGCAAATCTCGTACACATTGCGTTGGTTGAATATGTCGATTTCAACCTTTCAATTTTAATCAGAATAAGCAAGCTATCACCGTGGTTGTATATGTGTGTGATATTTATGCATACTGTGATACCGGTTCGCAATTACAATTAAGGTCACAAACCTAGTCAAGCTGAATACACGAGTTTTGTCCATGCACCTTTCATCTGCACTGGAACTGTTGTTAATAAAAAATAAACTTCAGTTTAGAAATTTATTCTAGTAACCAAAAGCAGGGTATCTCTTTATCACACAAATCAAATTGCCATTGTTCTGTTCCATTCTGGACAATAGAGAACCCTCTCAGCAGAACTCGATTAGCTGCTATAGTTCATTTTAACCATTGACAGCGACATTACACTGAAGCGTGCAGCATGACAAATAGCGGGAGAGAAGACACAAACTAACCACTCTGTTTGCATCAGCTCTAACTGTCCGTGCTCTTTGGTCTTGCTGCATGTGATGATGCCCACCAAATTAGCACGAAAGCGTGTCCCTACAAAGGCAGTCAACTTGGCTGCAAGCAGTTAGCTCACTGCATGTGTAGATTTTCTTCAAAACACCGTGAAGACTGATTGCTGGTCGAATATCCAAACACGTGAAAAGTAATATACCAGGTATGATATTGGTATTTCAGTACTGGACACTTTTCCGATAAGAGAGGATGGAGGAGAAAATTATGAACCCTGAATTGTTTAATGTTTGAAGGAGCACAGTACAGCGCTTTTGGAACAAAAGGGGAGTGAAAGAAGCAAGTGCGAAAGCCTACTTCTCAAAAAATTAGTACCCGCCACCACGCATAATGTCAGGCCGGGCAACTTCTTGAAAAAAAAAGTGCTCAGTGTTTTGCGAATCGAACCAAGTACCTCCTAGATGGTAGTTGAGCGCTGTAACCGCTCGTCCGCTGCAGCAGTGCTTGCATTCGCCCTATTCCTGATATATCGTCTATCCTTCGAATGAACCCAAATGCAAAAACGTCTGGTGAAACTTTTGTCAAAATAGAAAAAATGGAAGGCGTTTACCGAAGGTTATTAGAAGATAGAAACCGCCACTTGTGAATGTATAGCCGTGCGCTATTTATTCTTGTACATTACTATCATGACGTTGAGATAGCCGGCTCTAACGTAGGCTACCTTCTCATAGTTTGCCAAATATAAATAAAAAAATAAAAATATATATCGGCCTGTGACAACGCTAATCAACTATTATGAGTTCACTGTCACTAGTGTCACTTTCACTAGATGAATGCTCAGTTTGCTTCCATTATCGTTATTTAGGAAAGTTTTGGCTCATTAACTCAACTCTCCTAATTAGCATTGATTCTCACATCTAAGGACAGTCACACTTCATATCGCTTTCTGAGTGGCTGTCACTCTCATATAACGCGTACTCCACTTTTTTATGCTCTCCGAGCATCTGACGCTGCTTTGCGGAGACTTTCCCAGACGTCTGCTGGGCCAGAAAATTGTCTTTATTATCTATCAATTTAAAGCTTTCGCGAAGCCGAAACGAGAGTCTCTCTCTCTCTTTTCATCCTTTTCGCACGTGTGATAACGTCTCTCGACCTCAAGACTCGTATACACGTCCCTTGCTTTGTTTGCGCAATCAAACAACGCTGGGCGAAATATTTGCACCGTGTTTTGTGAAAAGCATTAGCACTGGGACACCTCCCGACGAGTCTCCCTCATTTTACGTAGACATATACCTAAGCATAAGCGTATGCACGTTTTCGCATTCCGACTTTATAAACATGCTACGGTGCATGGAACCAGCGAAATCGCGCTCACAAATTCATTTGATTACTGCTGCTATCTATTTCCGCACAATTCGTCTGCAGGCACCAAAGTCGCTCACGTGTCTTGTAATAAGAATATTGTAACAAAGGCTACCTTTGACTATAGGTACAAAACACCCTTACGTTCACCACTATACCGGGCTAGATTGCACCGAATTAGTTAAGTAGCAGCGCAGCTTCAATGAATGTAAGGTAACTGGTCGCGTTAAATAGGGGAAGGCATTCGAGGCACATTTTAAAACATTGCATGCATCGATTTATGTGTGGTTTCATTTATGTGGTGCACCTGGAGTGTTGTTCACTTGTACTCTGCGAGATAGTGCATGGATTGCTCGGTGGTTTAAGGCCATCTAGCAATGATTTTTTTTAGCTACAGTCGTTGATTAAAGGCGAGCGCTTGGCTTTGCACAGCCCACCAAAACGTCTATTACAACGTACGCGGCATCCCGTAAGCGCTGTAGCAGATGCTCGCGGAACTGAAACTTAGATGCAGCAAATCATTGGCTATCATCGTATACTCTCGGTGCTAGACGCTTTGCGTGCTACCTTGATATTATCAGCACACACTTCTTTCTTTCCTTGTCGTTTCATCGGCTATCGTGTGTCCTCCTTGCCCTCTTAAGTGCCGAATAATTAAATTCATACCCGCGCTATAGTAATCCCTCCTAATAAG